>APFE031181133.1:315424-457643 GCA_000404065.3 Pinus taeda | reverse complement strand
AAATGGTATATCGAATTGCCTAGAGCTTCATTTGATAACTTCAGTACCCTAGCCACAACCTTTTTAACCCATTTTCAGTTACCCATAAGGTACGAAACAGGAACAGATCTTCTTACCAATTTCAAACAAACGACAACCACTCACATATCTGATCATATTCATTAGTGGCAACGTCGTCGTAGAATGGTAAAAACATATGTTCCTAATCAGTTGTTGGCTGAATGGTTTATTAAGTCATTGTTACCTTCTATTACAAAAGATGTGGCAAAGGGAGGAGTTGTCACTGAAGAGCAAGTTATTGCTCGTGCACAATATCTAGACTTGATCTATACTCAGTCTGGCATGCTCTACGATAAAATCCCTGATGCTCCTAGATCGGATTTTTCTGTTCCTCCCCCTCCTAAATCAAACAAAGACTCTCATGTTGGCAACGGCGTGATATGTACGACTAGCACAAAAACCATAAAGGCTACATCAAAGAAAGCCCGTACAGTTTCTAGTCAAAATGCAAATGACAAACTTCTTTCCTTAGAGGTTAATGCCGTGTCGACTGACAAAGGCAAAAAACCAAAATACCAGGAGGCAAGAAGAAAAAGAAAGGGAAAAAGAAGAAACAAGAGGAGTCATCTCCTAAAAAATCTTTTGCAAACCCTTCTGGGCAAAGGAAACCTCCTTCAGGGTGTCAGATATGCGATGAGGATCATCAGACAAGAGATTGTCTATATAAAGCTAAGCTTAGAAAATTCTTCAAGAATTCAAAAACCTCAGCAGTATTGACTGATCCGTTTCCGAACCCAGGAACAAATCTGGTTGCTAGTGGTAATGCTTCCCCGTCCCGAGTGCTTATGTTGTCCATTTCGAAACAACAAAATGATGCTTTGATATCGACAAGGAATAAAGATTATGGAAATCCAAAAATGTCGAACAACAAGGCTATAGATCAACCTAGTAGTTCGACAACAACTTCGACCAAAGTTGTGTCACCCATCATTCCTGAGCTAACGATAAAGCCGCCAAAGAGAGTAGTACACAAATCGACATTTAATCCCCGTGCCAGAGCAGCACAGCATTATAATATAGTGGAGGATCTGGCCTAATCGCCATATGCTATGTCAACACTTGAGGTACTACAAAATTGCCCCTCCCAAAAGCAGGCTTTATTATCAATGATAGGTGGGATTGACCCAGTAGATTCCAATCTTGTGGCCTTTGATCACAAAGGATATGACCCTCAGTTACCAGCTCAACTAGCTTTCCTTATTCAAGTGAAAGCCCTCAACAAAACTGTTTATCGAACAATTATTGATGAGGGGGCATCTACATGTATTATGTCAATGAGTTGCTCGAAAAATTTAGGCTCACCACCCTTGTCGCGATCGTCAATGAAGTTAAAAGCATTTGATGGGCGAACATACAATCCATATGGGATTTTAAGTAATTTGCAAGTCAAATTGGGAGGCAAAACAGTTGAAATTGATGTTGAAGTCATTGACAGAAACCTCGATTACAACATCATGCTGGGAAGGCCCTGGATATATGCTATGGCTGTTGTTGTGTCGACGTACTTCAGAAAGATTGCATTTCCCTTCCAAGGAGGAATCACAATTGTCGATCAACAAACATTTCTCCCCAACATTTCACAAGTTACGGGAAGCATTCTGATGATCCACGGAAGCTCTCAGTCGCTTCAAAATATCAGAGTAGGTCTCCTAAAAGACCCTTCCTTAATGGGGACTTTTGCCCATCTGCCTCTGAGTAAGCTGGAAAAAGTGGCCACAGTGGAAACCTGTCCCATGAGATCTTCTACATCAACAAAAATTAAGAAGAACTCAGAACAATTTGATAGTGTGGATCATCGCGAGGCATTGCCTCCAAGCCCTACCATAGCTACATCATTTGATGATCAATTCAGTGATGTTATACATTATGTACTGGAGGCATTGGAACCAAATCTTTTCTTCATAACACCTTATGAGTTGTGATCAATGGTCGCCATGAGGATAGTTCTTTTATTGTGTCAACTCATTAAAAAATGAAACAACTCCCTTTCCAAATCGAGTCTTTCAAGGATCTCGAAGGTAAACCTTCATTCCAACCACCTCGTTGAATGCAATGAAGCTTGGGGGGCATGCACCTTGATTTGCGTTATTATGTTGGGGGCATGCAAACTTATCACGAGCAGTGTTACCGTAGGGTTCAAGCTCGTTAAAAAATAAACCCTCCACGTGCCGTTTTTTCGCAAAGTTCAAGCTTGTTAAAAATTAAACATAAGAAATGAGAAAATGTTTCACCCAAAGTTTAAGCGCTCATTAAAAAATGAACCGATCTCTGGTAAATAACCATTGTGAATGCATTATCATCAGCCTTCAAGCCTTGGTCATGTTCCCATCATCACCTCCACCTTTTTAGCCAATTGTATGCCTCCATTTGATTGTTTACCCTTTTTGAGGAATATCTACGATGAGTGATTCTGTTAACCATCCTTGTGACACTGGCCATGACTGGAAAATTCCAAACCTTACCTGGAATCAACTGCTACCTGAAATTATCACTCCTTCCTCAAAAAATGAGTCTCCTTTAAGCTCTTTTCACCTGACTTGTAAAATATGAAAAGATTGCCGAGCGATTGGCCTCTCCAGCTCATTAAAGTCATCGGAAGTGCTATCCCTCCTCTAGATTTTAATCTTTTTGGACCTGAGGGATTATTACACAAAAAGATCGAGCGCTTGTCTTGTTCGGCTCGTTAAAACTATTGAAAATTCATCTCTTTTGTATTATTTTATACTTTTTTGGACTTAAGGGATTATATGACGAAAAATAATCTTTGGAGTCTCCTTTTCGTCCCTTTCAGACTCTCTAAAATTGAAAAGGACTGAGTTACCTTTGTCGTTAAACTTGTTAAAACCGAATAATGAAAAACTCGTCCAAATGGACGAGAACGAGCTTCATTGTCACTAGGCTCGCTAAAATATAGCGACAGGTTCGCCCCAAGGGCAGATTATAGAACAAGAATATGTTATCCTCCTCAAGCTTGACAAAAATAAATAGGTACTAGTCAGCAATGACTGGGGAAAATTGGGAAGAAAACTTGAAAAAGCTTTATTGGTTGCAAGTCGCTCTTGAACATGACACTTTCCTTCCACATCCAAGCCGGGTTGGGTTGTTTCGTTCGTTGGTCATATCACCATTGGTCCATCACACCATCCATATTTGGGGTTAACACTACCAATCCATCATCAATGTCACCAATATGTTCAAGAGAAGTCATTCAGACGATTCGCCTGTGTCTCACCCACTGCAATACATTCACGCTCCATTCTTTCATGACCGCCATCCTAAACACCGTATCATCAGATTGTTTTCACCTCCAAAATCATTTGCTTCGTTCCATGTTGTAGATGTGGGATTCATTAAGGCCCTCCTATGACGGGTCACTTCTTGTCGACATCAGCTCATTATCCAAGAAGCTGACCTAGGAACAACCCTTTTAGTACTTTGAATCTGGCATGCCTCAATGGCAAGTTTCTCACTTTTGGTGACAGGTTTACATTAATGGCCTTCGACAGAGAGATTTTGCATGGTGTTCGATGCCAAGTCCTTTTTCACACCACGCGAATTGTACTGCAGTACCTTGAGGGTCATTGCCATTATTGGTGATTCCTCTTGCGCCTGTTAACAGTTTACATCATTGGCTGGTAATCAGGCGATGTCTTTCCATGTTTGACTCCAGAACATTTCTCACATGGATCGACTTGTACTCCGAGTGAAGATTGAACGAGTTTTGAAGACCCCGGATCTAGTTTCATCCATCCGGGCTGCAATATATTTAGGAATATAAAGACATCAAATGTACATTATTGCCAAACAGATGATCATCCAAATCAAAGGATGATGAGTCTGAATCATCAGTCTGCCACACAGACGATTGTCTGTCCTATGTACATGAAAATGAATTTATAAAGCTAAGCATGGGAATACCCGCCTCAGCTAGATCATGAAAAATGTTGTCAAGATAATGTATTGTATTGTATCTTATTATAGGTCGCCTCCCAACTCAAAAAAACTTCGGATCCTCATGGTAAAGCATTTCACCAGACATCAAAAGATTAACGACCTCATGCTTTAGGGGGCCACTGTTATAGAAATTTTTGGGCACTACAAACCCAATCATAAATGTCCATAAATTGAGGGCTCCTAAGTCCCTTAAAGTGTTGCTTCACTGCCTAAAGGAACAAGGTCAGCAGATTACATCATCTCCTAGAAGTTCTCCACTAAAAGCTACTCAGAAATGGTCAAAACTAGACCATACTGAATACCTAGTGTAGAGGGTGTGATGCATATCACCTTCCCAGTGTAAAGGGTGCAATGCATACTGAATGGCCCCTTTGTAGGGTGTGATGGTCGAGAATGGACAAATGGCAGAGACAGTATGTGAGGTGGAAGATCATGGAATCTTCCAGAAGCTTCCCCTTTGACACTTGCCTCTCTGTTTTCAACTAGGGATGAGTAAGAGATCATTAGTCTCTAAGTGGAATCAAGAAATATCAGAGAGAGGACACTAATAAAAACCCCAAAAGATGACTCACCTCCCTACAGTCGTCTATATATGGATCCCTGATCACAGAGATCCGGAGGCTGGAATCTTGTATCTTGTAGAGAAGTGTTGTTGGTTTTCTGGTGAAACTTCATAATGTTGGGTGATCTAAGCTTTACTTGAGGTGAAGAAGGGCTTTCTTGCTGGAGGTTGATGCTGGGTCAGAACTATTGGTTGTAATCCTCTTGCTTTTCTTGATATTAATAAAGCTATTCAAGTTTTCCTCCATATTGTTGTATGTTTGAATGTATATGCATTTGTATGGTTAATACATATCTGGTCCCGTGTTATTTATGAATATAGATCTCTACTCTTCGATAGTAATATGCTGCTTTGATTCCACAGGTGCTCTTTGAAGCTGGGCAGACGAAGAAGAAGCGGCAAAGATCTATCATGAAGGAGAGGAATCAAGCAAGGAAACCAAGCGCAAGACTAAGGTTAGTGTCCTTTGTTCCACTCTTATGTATTTTCATAAAGGAAAGCAAACATAGACTTTACTTGTTTGTTTCTAAGATAGCTACCAGTCTTAGTGGGAATAACAGCTCTGAGTGGACACTATTCCCGGTAACAATACGTTCGTCTCTTGAAACAATACAAAAGTGTCTTTGCTTGGAACTATGATGAACTCAAAACTTATGACACTTCTATCATCCAACATAATATCCCAATGATAAATGATGAAAAACCTGTCCAACAAAAGCTGAGAAAGATCCATCCCAATCTAGAGAGCCAGATCAAATCTGAGCTCAATAAGTTATTGAAAGCCAAAATCATTTTTCCCGTTCAACATTCTAAATGGGTTTCCAACATGGTTTCTGTTAGAAAGAAGAATGGAGACATTAGAATTTTCATTGACTTTCGAAATCTTAACAAATCCTACCAAAATGATAATTTTCCTTTACCTCCCATGGAGCAAATACTACGAGCAGTCGCAGGATCGTAATTAATGTCCTTCTTGGATGGTTTCTCTGGCTACAACCAAGTGTTGTTCCATCCCGATGATCAATTAAAGACCACATTTAGAACCAAATGGGGCACTTATGCATATCAAAAGATGCCTTTTGGTCTGATTAATGTTGGTGCCACATTTCAGAGGGCCATGGACATCACATTTAATGGATTGGTAAAAGAATCAGTAGTAATATACTTGGATGATATAACTGTATACTCCAAGAAATGAGGGAATCATCTTAGAGATTTAGAACTTATCTTCCAACTTTGTCAAAGGTATGGAATTTCACTTAACCGAAAAAATCCTTTTTTGCATTAAGTGAAGGAAAACTTCTTGGATTCTTAGTGTCAAAATTTTGAATTCATATTGATCCTAACAGAATCAAGGAGATTTCCGAAATACCCCTACCTCACAACAAGAAAGCTATGCAATATTTCCTTAACCAGATTAATTTTGCAAAGAGATTTGTTCCATATTTTTCAAGGATCGTATCTCCTTTACAAGCAATGATTAAAAAGAATTCAATCTTCAAATGGGGCCAAGACGAATATGAAGCATTCAATCTAATAAAGCAAGCAATTGTTAACGATCCATCTTTAGCGACTCCAAATTTTTCTGATCCTTTCATTTTATATACATTTGCCTTTAATAGATCATATGCTGCGATACTAACTCAATCAAATCAAGACAAGGCAGAAGCCCGAATTTTTTTTTTCACTTCAAATCTACAAGGGGCTGAGTTAAATTATTCAGATGTAGAGGAACAAGCGTATGTTGTTTTCAAAGCCATTAAATATTTTAGACCCTTTCTTCTTAAAACCCATACAAAAATCATAGTACGATTTCCAGCAGTAAGAAATCTCTTAGTACAGAAAGATGTGGGTGAGAAAAGAGTCAATTGGGTTACTCCCTTACAAGAATATGACGTAGAAATCAAACCAGAAAGTATTGTAAAAGGTCAAGGCTTTTGCAAAATGCTGGTTGGAGCATCACTTATTTTTGAAATACCATCTGCAGAGGTACAAATGTACGAGGTAAGCCTAAACGCTATTGAATCATTATATGCTGATATCATATTTTATCTGAAGAATGGATATGCTCCTCCAAACCTCGATTACACCAAGAAAAGAGCTCTAAGGTTGAAGGCTAAACAATATCAGCTCGTGAACGATGTATATTTTAGAATGAATTATGATTATGTTCTCCTTAGATGTCTTGAGAAATCTGAAGTTAAAAAAGTCTTGCAAGAACTCCACGATGGGCCAATAGGTGGACATTATGTTGGAGATGCTACTGCACATAAAATCCTCCACGCAGGCTATTACTAGTCCACACTATTCAAAGACTCGCATAGCTACATAAGGAAATGTCAAGTTTGTCAAACTGCTACTGGGAGACAAAGGAAACCATCATTGCCACTGCAACCAGTCAACATTGAACAACCTTTTGATCAATGGGGATTGGACATAATAGGTGAGATCGTTCCTCACTCTTCTAAACATCATAGGTATATCCTTACGGCAACAAATTATTTTACTAAATGGGTAGAAGCAGTTCCTCTCAAGACGGCTAATGCTGAACACATCATTGAGTTCATAGATCAGTTCACAATCACTAGGTTTGGTTTACCTTCTGCTTTAATGTTTGATAATGCATCGTATTTTTCTGGCAATGCTACGAATGAATTTGCACTCAAAAGAGGTTTTAAGCTTAAATACTCTTACTACACATAGGGGAATGGGTTAGCTGAACCTATGAATAAAAACTTAATTAGAATCATTAAGCGAACCATTGATCAAAATCACAAAAATTGGCATAAGTCTTTAATATATGCTTGATGGGCAGATCGAATAACGCAGAAAGCCTCCATTGGAACTTCTCCCTTTAATTTAGCTTACGGGAAAGAAGTGGTTCTTCCAACTCATCTAGCAATTCCCTCTTTGGCCTTAGTTCAATATATTGATGAAGCAACAACTTCTTCCTTACAACCAAGGCAACTGGAAATAATTAAGCTAGAAGAGCAACGAGAACAGGCCAAAATAACTCATGCTCATCACCAAGCACTAGTAAAAGCTTCTTTTGATTCAAACATGATATCCATAAAGGACTTTCAGATGGGAGATCTAGTTTTAAAATGAGACAAGGCTCATGAGGAAAAAAGGAAACATACGAAATTTCAATGAATGTGGCTTGGCCCTTTCCAAATTGCAGAAGTCATAGGTCCATCTACTTTTATGTTACATGATTTAACAGGAAAAAGAGAGTCTTTACCTGCTAATGGAGAGATCCTCAAAAAATACTTTCCATAGGAGATCATTCTTTTATTTTTGTAGATTAGTTTCTTTATTTTTATAGTAAAACTGGTTCTAAATGGTTACATTTTGAATTCACGAAAAAGACAAGTATCTCTTTTAGATTTTGTTTTTTCACTTGTATAAATAGAATTATTTTAGAAAATTGATCATTATTATTGAAAGATACAGTTAAAGGCTCCAGGCCTGGAAATGATACTAGTTTCAGCCTTGTAAATTTTGATAAAATGCGACCTTTAGTGAGAAATTGTTTTATATCAGTCCAATGAAAGGTATCAATAACAAAACAAAGGTTCTCTGTAGAAAAGCTCTTTCCAAAAAAACTCTACCATTGTCATCCAAAGCTATCTTAAGGAAACAATGACTTCCTCCCCACCTAGGGAATTACAACTTTCAGGGAATAACCCAATGATACACTTTAACTTAAAGAGTAAGAGGTCTCATCACGAGCCAACTTATCATGATCATAGATGTTATAGCTTGCTGACTTTGCCGATACTGCATACCACAACAGGGAAATGACTCAAGATTGTTGCAATCAAAAGACAAGGGGTCTCATCATAAGCCAGCTTGTTCAGCAAAGTTATAAATCATGTGAGTGGCACTGTCATAAATTGGCTACCAAACCAAGACATTGTTCTTTAAGGGTTAAAAGAAAATGAAAGAAATAAGTGTGGATATGGATTTCTCTTTGAAAATTGAATATTGCTCCAAGTAGGATACAGGATCATTGCTGGGTAATAGGTAACCCTGTCGAGGCTATAAACGCCTGTTGGCAGTAGAGGATCTACCTACGACAAACGAGCATATTGAAAATTGATTTACAGAGAAGGCTTTGTTTTTATCTTTATAAACCAGGTAGGGAATGATGTAGATAAATAACTAGATTGACGAAGTAAATAATCAAAGTTAAATATAGAAGAAACGAAATATCATTGACAGATGAAAGCATGATGTACTTTGTCTTTCTATAATAAAGTTTGATTTTCTAGAAAATTTTCTGTTTTGGAAGTTTAGAAAATTCAAAAGCAAAGCAGAGATAACTGGTTCTTCCAAGTGAATCGCCAATTATTGTGGCCAACAACAACCTCCCTTCTTATTTAGTTTGATCACTAATACTAAATAAGCGGGGACCCTTATAAAAAAATAAAAAATCGAATAGTGCTTGTATTTCCTTTTTCAATAAAACTTACTATCATAAATTTAGGAGAATACCCTCAAAAAATCTAAAAAGCTTAAGTTTTATGATAAGTTAGGTTAAGATCATTCCTTAAAAAAATATATCGCATTGCAAAAAGGGTAATGGATACCTCCCTACAAGCGGAATTCTAAAATTGCAAGATTACGATGCAAAACTACACACTAAAAACATTCATCGTATCGCATGCTTCAAACATTATTTACGCTGAAATACCTCAAACTGTCGATATGCGATATGTGATGGCACATATCGCAAATTGCATTTTGCAGAAAACACATTAACGGATGATTGACATATGCTACAATAGTGCTACATTGTGATTCCATGATATTGCGATCTTTGATACTGCGATCTGCGATATTATGAAGCAAATCACAAATTTCCTCGTCGCAAATCTTTAGGGCTCGTTGTTCAAAAACGTTGTTTCCATAAACCGAAACCAGGTCATGTGCATTAATACTAATCAATGAGTTAGTTGGCAATCATTAATGAAATATGGTTTTGTTCTGATCGAAGAGCCATTTCACGTAAGGTGGTATATTTTATATGTCTTCGACATTTAAAGCTTTCTCGTCACCTTTTCCTTATCATTATTCTCACCCCATTTGTAAACTGCAAGAACAAAGAGCAGAGAACTACACAAAGAAGTGTTCATGATATTATGGGAAAAAAGGGCAAAGCTCCGATTTTTGAAGATAAAGAAATGACGCCCTTGTATACAGACATCGCCTATAACAAAGATGTTGGTATTACTACTTAGGAAGGCATGTACAATCTACTTAGGGAAGAAAATCCCAAAATGATGGAGGTTACAGCTATTGTAGGCTCACATGGGTCTTCTGAGGAATTTATTACAGAGCTAGCTTGCTTGTTCTTGCACCGGATAGCAGCGAGGCCCAAAATTATTCCATACAAGGATATGGTTAAATGGGCACTAGATACCGCTGACATTACAAAAAAACAATATAAGACTCAGGGTCAAGGACTCATTGGCTCGTTCACTCCACAAGATTTGAAGCTCATGTATCATTTACCAGAGCCACAGGCGACTTATAACAAACAGTTCATGGAGAAGTTTGCTAAATAAAATGAAGGTCTGGAAAAATACACCAAGGACTAGAAAAGAAGAGACAAACCACTAAAAAGGGATAAGGATGGTATGTATAGTACTGGTTCTCTCACCTCCCCGTATTTCTTTGCTTTGTAGACTTTTTGGGAAGCCAAACATTAACAAATTTCATTTGAATGGCTACCATTATTGGATGCCACATTTAATGCTACTGTTGTAGATTGGGCTAAGATATTGTCTAACAACTTAGCCATAGCCATTTTGAATTACCGATCAAAAAGAACTATGTCTCAAAGAATTTATCTCCCTTTCTACTTATATGCATATGTGATGGATGCAATCTGTTATATTTCCAAGTTTCCTTTAATGGGTTGAAATGGATGACTCAAGATCCCTTACCCATTCATATTTATCACAAAGAATTGTGGGGTTCCAAGTTCACTCCGCATTTCTATAGGATTTGTCATGGAATCATGTTGCCTCTATACAAAATGTTGTATGATAAAGAAGCTCCAAGATTTTCTCTCGAAGCGGAGGTCGATATACTCCCTGTCGTGAGATGGTTTGGAGAAGAACTATTTACATATGACCGGGTATTTGGAAGTCTCACTTCTCCTCATGTATTACCTTTATATGTTCCTGATAAACTATTGGCATGAGAGATTTCTTATCAAACCTGCGGAGGAGGTATGACTAAAGATTTGAAGGACAACAATAAGGCCATTTGGCCAAAATTTCGTGTGGCCTTGGGGGCCTTTTCACTGTTTGATGTAGGAAATGCATTAAAATAAGTAAAAAACATAACATGTCTATGATTATTCAAATTTCTAGGAAGACCATTTGACCCTCATGATATTGCTAAAAATTTCACTACTGCAGTCAAAATAAAGGTGTTTTCTAAAGAAGATGATCTTTTTGATGACATGTTCCAACAAAAAGGTATGCTTAAAGAAATTCTACATTTAGCCCAAATGCAATTTCCTCCAACAGAATTTCAAGAGTTCAAGATATATAGGGAAAGGAGGATAACTAATATTCCTTTGGATAAATTATGCTTGGAACCAGTAAGGGAACCAACTCCTAGTATTAGTCTCAGTGGGAGTTCAGGCACAGATAGATCTAAATCTAAGTATAGGAGAGAAATATCAGAACACTCTAAGAGGACTGAAAGTGGCCATGATAAAAGTGAAGGGTTAGTAAGGGATACCGCCCAGTCAAAGGAGCTCCCACAACAACAGGTTTTGACCTCTCCACAGCTAGATCCTCCCCCTCTCATTGTCCGGCCACCATCAGTCGGAACTGAGCTAGATAAAGAATGGGAGAAATTCAATGATTTAATCAATATTGAAGGACAGAGCACAAAGACACCTGAGAGTAATGTACATGCAAAAAAATATATAGTCACAGGAACAATTAGCAATGCCTAAGAAATGGAACATATTCCCATTACCCCATCCTCTGAACTTATGCTCAAAATAGAGGAAATTCCTGCTCTTGATGTATTTTACAGTACACAACATAAGGCGGTGGTGAGAAGACAAAGAAAGAAAATGAAATTGGAAAATGTGCTCTCTCATGATGCAGAGCAATTAGACATCCTATGGCAATATCCTACCACCAATCCCACTGGAAATCTCACCAGATTATCCTAGATCGCAGGAGCATATGCCTTTGCGACCATTGATAAAGCGTCTGAGGTACAACAACTACTGAAAGAAAAAGAAGATCAAATACAGGTTTTGCAGCAACAGCTGCAACAAACCAACACCAAAAACGAAGCACAGAAACAACTTGAAAGATTACAACAGGACTTCCAACAAATGCAGATAGGATACCAGAACAGTTTGGCCGAAAGAGAAAAACAGTTATAGGTTATCCAAGAGATGCACAAGGATGATCCTAAGCTTACAAAATTCGTCACAAAATCCATTTCCTTAAATGATTAACTACTGCAGCAATAGGAAGCATTGTGCCAAAGAATATCACAGTGGAACTCTTATTGCGAAATAAGCAATAAAATTACTAATCAAGTCATGGACTTACGACATGATTATGATTTAATTGATAAAAGAGTTACTGAATATTTGGCTTGGCAAGAAACAGAGGAAGGGAAAAGGGTAGGCGAACCAATAATCAATGACATTCACAAAGAAATGCTCATTAACAAGTGGGATGCACAAATCAGGAAAGCAGAACAAGCGGTAGAAGAAGCAGCCACAACAGTAAATAGTGACATTGACTGCATCAATGAAAATTTACACAGGGAAAATCTGATCTCAGAAACCACTTCGGGATATCTACCAAAAGTACAACATCTGTAGACAAGCTAGAGACAGAAGGCTCAAGAAAAGGCAGAAACAATCAAAATATTAACTGAGTTGAATTGGGATTCTTACTGGGCGTATTTGATAAAACCACACAGCAGTGCATGACTCTCAAATGTATCATGAATTCTGCCGAAAAGATGGTGCCGGCTCTTGCCGATTCTGTTTTTGCAGGATAGTTAAAGTCGGAAGTCGGCTAGCTGACTCTCCTCAAACAAATGCTGAACACTTGCGATTTCAAGGAATAGATACACAAATAGTTAGTTGTTATTTTTAGTTTTAGATTCAGTGTTAGTGTCAATTTTGCTTTATTTTTTCTTAAAATGAGGACGGTCATTTAAATCGTATCCTACATTTTTGTAATAAATTATTTTTAGATTTAGTTAGTGGTATTTAAACCATTCTCATACGTTTAGAGAAGGGTCCTGAAATTTTTCAAAAACTTGTCCTCAGAACATGCACTTTTGCACCCTCCGAGGAGGTTTTGATGAATGAATGGAACGGGATTTATTGATATCTGCATTTAATATCTACTACTGATGTTGCACTTTGTACTCTTAGTGGATGTTGGATTAAGAAGAGATAAATCATTATTTCTTGAAGCTCATGAGTAGAACTAGTTATAAATGGTACTTTTATCTCTTAACTATTTCTGCCTTTGTGTTAAAGTGATATTCATGTTCAGTTGTTTATGTATTGATGCATGAATGCTTGAGTTATCATTTGGCACTTCTGTACATTGATAGCTATTTATTTATGCTTAATATATGAGTAGCTTGTTATGCGATATGTTTTTCACAAATGTTTCATCTAACTTTTTATGCGAAGTGGTTTATCTTCATTGAATTCTTTTCTCCTAATAGTTGAATGATCTTTATTACCAATTTCTATTTGAAATCATTTTATATCGCATAATGGAAAGATTACATCCCGTTAGTTTAGAATTATATATTTCTGTTTATTAGAATACAATTACATGTCATTAGATTAGATTTAGAATAAAATCATTTTACTTAGGAGCTTTTCAAAAGGAAATATCAATTCTCAACACACACACACACATATTGGGAAACTGGTCCCATATCCCCAGTCGGACCCACTATACCAAACAGAAAAGGAGTTTCTAACCAAGGTCCAGACCGGGTGGGTATCCCCCTTGTTGTAGAACCAATTTTCGGGGCTTCAACAGTATGTAAAATAAGGAAATGAAAAAAACTTCAAATGAGAAAATATCTAGGCAAGCCACCAATCCTAAGTTGTAAAAGGTAAATAACAATAAGCAAACCTATTCTACTTTTTCTGGAAAGTAAATGAGAGGAAGGAATTTTATTCTATTTGCAAAAATGTAAAGAATGATGGAAATGAAGTGAATCTAATATATATTTCTCACAAGGAAATGGAATTAAAGGAAATATATTCTATTTTTTAGGAAAGGAAAGTCATATATTACTCTTGCATGAAGGAAATTTCACTTCGCTTAAATTAAATTGCAGAAAGAAAATATAAACTAATTGTAGAAATCAAAATTCAAGAAGCAAGAAATGTAAAATCTAAATGGAAACCTAGCCAAGATTCACCTCAACCAAACTAGCCTCATATCAATCATAGGCCATAAATCTACTTTTTCCATGAATTTGGAGTGAATAAGAGCTTGAAAACTAACTAGTACAAGTTGCTACAGGATTACTACAGGTAGCTAGTCTATCCTCCAAGTTATCTCACCAAATGAATAAGAAAATAAAATGAAAATGAGATTGGGTAAAAGTTTTTATTAAGTAGGATGTACTAGGACTCCAATCCAAGAGTAACCACTCAAAAATATAGTTTTTAATATGTGCTAACCATTAGCAGAAAGTTACTACTCTAAAAACTAGAAATTTCAAAACAATGAGCTAGTATGTTGATCTAAGTACCTAAATGCCTAAGCTAATAAAGTCAAAATTCTTTGGGGTGATTATTTTTATTAATTTGGATGTTTTTTTGCTTCAATACAAGTGGAATCAACTCGAAAGATATTTTTCAACATGTGCTAAAATTCAAGGTAAATTTATTACTATTTTGCTACATGATACTTCTAGAAATTCCAAAATTGTGAAGGTAGATGATCATTGGTTGCGACATAGGAGACTTGGAAATCTTAACTTTGATTAGATAGTTAAATTGAGTAATAATAATGTTGTCATGGATCTACTTAGGCTATAAAAGTTAGAGAACACAATCTACAAATCTTGTCAATTGGGTAAGTAAACTGAGGTATCATTCAATTCTAAGGAGAGCTCATCATAAAAGTCATTGTAGCTAGTACACATGGATATGCGTGGACCATCAAGAACACAATTACCCACTACTGAATTGTATTTTATGCTAAATAATTGATGATTTTGGTAGAATGATATAGGTTTCTTTTTTTAGAGAGAAACTCGAAGCCTTTGAAAAGTTTAAAGAATTCAAATACATGGCTGAAAATGAAAATAATTGCAGAATCAAGAACATAAGATCTGATAATGGAGGCGAATTCACTTCAAAAGAGTTTGATGAATTTTGCGATAAGCATGGGATCAAAATAAAATTCACAATAGCAGAGAGTCCACAACATAATGGTGTTGTAGATATATCAAATATATCATTATAGTAGCTATCT
Source organism: Pinus taeda (assembly GCA_000404065.3). Taxonomy (NCBI): domain Eukaryota; kingdom Viridiplantae; phylum Streptophyta; class Pinopsida; order Pinales; family Pinaceae; genus Pinus; species Pinus taeda. The sequence goes on along the minus strand of APFE031181133.1, from coordinate 442,550 downwards.
AGAGCCATGATGGATGAAAGAAAAGTTCAACAGACATTTTGGGCCGAGGTTATTCACACAACAATGGTGATACTCAACAAAGCTCATTTTAGACCAAATAGTGACAAAAGTCCCTATAATCTTTGGTATGGAATACCTACAATTGTTCAGCATTTCAAAATTTTGGGAAGCAAGTGTTATATCAAGAGGAATGATGAAAAGCTTGGGACGGTTGAGGCAAGGGCTGATGAAGGCATTTTTTGGGGATATTCTCAAATCAAAAAAGGATATAGATGCCATAATAAGAATACTAAGAAGATTGTTGACTATATTTATGTCAAAGTGGATGAATATGTTGAATCTAAAAATAAACAGTCAACAAATACCAACGCTAATGACCTAGATACCAACAACAAGTAGGAGGATGAGTCACTTTCAAAAGAAAATAATAAAGATCCCACTAGCCCTCAAGCTAAGAAGCCTTCAAGGTGTGTTAAAAAATATCACCCAACTGATCAAATTGTTGGTGAATTAAATTCAAGTGTGACAAATAGAAGGAAGTTGTTAAACCCCCTGCAGAAGCCCATGTAGCCCTATTATCGATGGGGGAACCAAAAGATGTTGCGCAATCTAGTTAAGATGAAAACTGGTTAATGAAGAATTAGACCAAATTGAGAAAACGTACACATGGGAACTTGTTCCTAGACCAACAAACAAGAATGTCATTGGGACTAAGTGGGTCATTAAGAATACATTAAATAAATATGGACACATGGTAAGAAATGAGACAAGGTTGGTATGTAAAAGTTATGCTTAGATTAAAGGTCTGGATTTTGATGAAATTTTTTCTCCTGTTGCTCATTTAGGGACAACCATAATGTTTTTGGAATTTTACTATTTTAGGAAATTCAAAATATATCAAATGGATGTCAAATATGCCATTCTAAATGGAGAAATACATGAAGAATTTTACATAGATCATCCAAATGGTTTTCATCTGATAGAGAAACTATATTATGTTTACAAGCTTAAGAAGGCCTTGTATGGCCTCAAGTAAGCCCCTAGGGTGTGGTATTCCAACTTTGGAAAGCTATATGTTCAAGTGTGGTTTTTGAAAGTGGTGCATCTGACAACAATTTATAAGTCAAAGCAAGGGATGACAAACTAATAGTGGTGGTTGTTTATGTTGATGAAATTATTTTTGCTAGTTATTTAGATTTGTTAACATGTCAGTTTACAACATATATGAAGTTCGAGTTCAAGATTTATATACTTGGAGAGATTTCTTATTTCCTTGGTTTTAGATTACGTAAACTCCCTAAGATATCTTCATTTCACAAAGATAATATCTCAAGGAAGTGCTGGAGAAGTTTGATATGGATGAATGCTCTTTAGTGAGCACACTAATGGTGATAGGTTGCACACTTAGAAAGATTGATGAAACCCTAGAAGTTGATAAAAATCTATACAAATCCATTATTGGCATCCTATTGTATTTGATAGCTTCATGAAAAAACATTATGAAGGCCATTGGGATTGTTGGGGCATTTCAAGTAGCCCCCAGACAAAACCATCTTCTAGCAGCCAAGAGGATTCTCATATATCGCAAAGCCAATATGGACTATGGAATATGGTACCCAAGATGTAAAGATTTTTTAATGACTTATTATACTGATGTTGATTGGGTAGGTGATGTAGATGATTGAAAGAGAACTAGTCATGTTGCATTATTTCTTGGAGAATTTCTAGTTTCATGGTTGAGCAAGAATCAAGCTTCTAACTCTTTATCTAGAACTGAAGTAGAATACATTGCAACAAATTCTTGTTGCAATCAACTATTGTGTATGGAACATACCTTGAAATATGTCCTGACGATGAACCACACTAGTTGGTTCGAAACGCGTCAACAAATGGTTTCTTATGTGATTTTCGCCGAAAAATCTCTCATAAAGATGTCCAAGTGTTTTATGATCAACCTACTCTTATTATTTGTGACAATACAAGTTCCATCGGCATGTCAAAGAATCTTGTTTTTCATTCCAAGACAAAGCATATTACAATCAAGTATCATTTCTTGAGAGATGAAATTTCCGATCATATTGTGAAGATGGAGTATGTAACTACAAAATAAATGATTGTTGATATCTTTACCAAAACACTCCCATGAGAAAAATTTGAATATTTGAGGTAGATATTAGGATTTTTTCCTCTTACCTCCCTTCACCAACTCTTCTTTCAAGAGGAAGAAAGAAAACCGGTATATATTCAACATATCAAGATAAAGTTTTGAGGTCCACAAGATCACCAAGACAGAGGAAGATTGTTGACTGAGGGAGTATGGTTGTAGGGGGAGCATGTTGGTGTATTTTCCATTGATTTCAAAGGGGTATAGGTACTTGGTGATCAAACAAAATAAAGAAGAGTCTTGGAGTAGTCATGATGTAGTAGAACCATAGAAATAGTAGCATAACAAAAATAGTACAACACAAGAGAAGTGTTTCTCAGGGGGGGCAACTTTCAAAGGAGAGATATGCATTCAAAGGGAAAAATGCTTTAATTTATCATGGTGTTTCCATCAATGCCAAATGAGGACAATGGTAGAATTGTGTTGTCATTTATGGAAAAGAGAAAGAAAAGGCAAAATAGTTATGGGCAAGGCAAAGAAAATGATGACGAAGGTATTGCAAGGTTGAGATGTTTCCTAGTAGATCAATGAGGTAATTGGTAATGGTGTAGATATTGGGGCTATTTATTATACAATAGATCATCACAAATGCATTTGGAACCCACAAGATGGCTAGAGCTTTGAAAGAGATATCTAATGGTGTGGGGAAGTTTAAAATTGATGTCATGGATCAACAGATATAGCCAGTCAAATTTGAGGACCCAAAAGTCAATTTTGTAAAGCTAAGTAGATGGAGGACCCTTTTGAATCATGTTTAGTTTTGGCACACAACCAAACTGGCAGAGTTCTTTATTGGAGCGACGAAAAAGATTTCATGGATGACATGCACAAGAAAATGCCACAATGGAATGTATTTTCAAAGGCTTGTGGAAGATCACACTATTGACCTAATATTGATGGAGGAAAGAATTGTTGGGATAGGGTCCCCTAGCGTAAATGTAATAGTTTTATTTATTTATTTATGTAAAGTATCCACTTTTTGAGGAGAGAAGCACTAAGGTCATAAAAGTCAAAAGGGGCTTTAGGAAGGTCAAAGCCCCTTAGTTTTTTAAGATGTTTTGTGACCCACCCATGGTTTACGAACCATTGTATTGTAATGAGAGAAACTATATAAAGGTGTCATAACGAGTAATAGGAAGTAACTCAATAATTGAAGACCAATGTATGGGAAAGTAACCTAAGGTAGGAAATTCTATTTTTATGTACTTAGGCAAAGGGGAAGGCTCCTACAGTTGTGTACGTGGAGACCTTGGTAAGTCTGCAATTAAGTGTGCATGCCACTGCAGCTGTGTGCACAGGGAAGAAAGAGTTTGTAATAGAAGGATTAATCATAATAAAGACTATTTTGGAGCCATATCTGTGTATTCGTGACTTTCTGTTTATTTATGCATTTTCTATGTATTTGCCCTGCTTCTATAACTATCTTAAGAAACACTTAATTAATGCGCAAACGTAGTAGATTTGTTAGTTTACTTGATAATATGGATGTTGAAAGCAATTGTCTAGAGTTAGGATCTATTTCTGTAAGTTATTGTAATTTCCACGTTTCAAGGGTTAGGGCTTGTGGAGGTCAAAATAAAGCCCTAGAAGGGACAAAAACCGATCACACAGACCTCTAGATGCAAAAACTTGGTTTTTTCATCCCACAATACTGCTTCGAGTGAGACTGTAGCCTGTGCTATGCGGGTCGTTGCCTAAAGGGAAAACAATGAAGGGTTTTGTTAGCTGTCGTAACTAACTTCGAACCTAGGTCCAGACCCCCTTAAGCCAAAAAACGGCTTGGTTCCACTGTGGGGATAGGGATCTATTAGAGGAATGTGTGATGTCAAATAAATGGTTCCCAAATAAGAAGGAAATCAAGAAGTGGATAGACCTGAAGCTGCATGAATTTGCAGCCCAGGAAAACAGGTATCGCACCTATCGAAGGAAGAATGGTTGAATAGATATCTATATACAGATGAACATGAAATTTTTTTCTACTCTTTTTCATGTGAATTGCACCAGTGGCTGTATAATTATTGGGAACTCAAGGTATGTGGAAGCTGGATAACCCTATTGTGTGGAGTCCAGAATTGGTTAGGAACCTAGAAGCTTTAGAAAACAAGATCGTGAGGGTTGTCAATTACTGGATTGATAATGTTTTGGGTGGTTTCATCACTGAGTTCATGATGGTTACATATGTCAGTTATAGCAAAGCTGAACATTCATTTTTCAAAGGACCAAGAGGTAAGTATCTGAAGTCCCTGAAAACGTGGATTAAAATGTTATTGTGTGAGAAAAGGGTTATGCCATTGAATTAATGTTTAGAAGAGATTTAGTGGGATCTACACGTACTGGAAAAACATTAAGAAGAGATCTAGATTCAGGTACTGAGTACAGTTCTCTGTTGGGAGCATCTGATAGTGATGAAGAAAGTAGTGTTCTGAAGACACCTCTAGGTGCACTTTAGATGGTAAAGCAGGGTATCATGGGTATACCACATCCATCCACTCCACCTTCACCATCCCTTCCGCCTCACACACCTACACCTACACCTCTGCCTCCACCTCTACATTCATTGTTCAACATGGCCAACATGATGAAGATGCCATATTCAGTGGTCTAGGGGGAGAAGACCCTGAAAATTTTTGGTTTGTAGTTGACGTTGTATGGAAGTCACATCAGATTACAAATGATGACTTGAAGAAAGTGCAACTGATTACAACACTACAAGATAGAGCACTAAGATGGTATATTAAGTATTGTTCGGCTCATCCAAATGCAACAATGGGTGAAACAAAGAAAGAACTCAATATTGAATTCAAGAAGCCTAAGTTGCAAGCCTAGTCAGTAATAAAGGTCAACAAGATCCAACAGAAGGTGAATGAGCCCATGTGGGACTTTGATAAGAGGTTGAAATGCTTACTGCAACAGGCTAATATGTAGACCACAGATGACCAACACATGGACTGGTACATTGCTTCACTATTTCCCAATTTGAGATTGCCTTTGTCATAGTAGAAGATTGGGATGCACGCAGAGGCATTAGAGATTGCGATCAAATTAGAAGCCTCACCCATTTAGGATATGAATCTGGGGTGCAACAAATTCAGTCATAATTGGCTAGCCTACATATGGAGTTGCAAATCCTCAAGAAGGGAAAAGAAGTATAAAATTAGGTCCACATGGAAGTATGGTGTTTAAAATGTAAGGGCTAGGGTCGCGACTAGGACCATTGCCCGATGTATCATAATTATCTAGTTGGAAGGGGTCCTATCCCCTTAAAACCAGAGAACACTGTTAGGCCAAGTATGAGAGTAGTACCATGGTGTACTATTTGTCATATTATTGGAAAACATACGATGAAGAATTTTTATCTGCTGCAAAATTTTCTACAAACTCCATAATAGTTGTTCTGTAATTTCTGTAAGTATGTGGGTCATGGCGAATGCAATTTCCAGAGTTACAAAATGATGATGGAATAACACCAACATATAAAGTACAGATGGAGGCTTATACTCGGGATAAAGGTGCAACTGCAGTGTACGAAGGATTTCAGGGATGAGGAAGAGGGGCTAGAAGAGTTCATAGGCATATCAAGTGTTACAACTGTGGATAACTAGGTCACTTTGCGTGAGATTGTCCGAATCCAACTCATCCCTCTTGTCAATATTGTTTCTAGTTTGATCATGTCATTGAATATTTCCCTGTTCTCATCATGAAGATGCAAGAAACGGAGAATCAGACTCAGTGAGCTACCCAAAACATCTAGATGATGAGATCTGAACTATGCAAAGAGGGTCCTAGTGTTAATATTGTCACGCGAAGTGGTATAGCTACTAGGAAAGATAAAGGGAACAAACTAGAAGAAAATGTGTGGGTTCACAAGGTTGCTAATAAGGAGATTGAATTTGATATAAATAAGGTAAAGGAAACATTTATGGAAGAAAAATGGAGTTTCATAGATGAAGGATTTTCTACGTCAAGAACTCAAAGTATGGGAAATCCTGAAGACACCAATACTGTGTAGGAGGCAGACCCGTCATTATTAGCATCATTGTTAAAATCTTGCATGAAGCTCCTAAGGGATAAGAAGGTAGTAGAATGACTGCAATAATTGATAGATACGTGCACTGGTAAGAATAAGCCACTACTGGAACAACATGCGGTATATAAGGTGGGAAAAAGTAAGAAGAGGACTGGTCATGAAATGAGATTGAATGCCTAGATTGGAGAATATGAAATGGACCAGGTAATTCTTGATTTAGGGTCTGATACGAATGTTTTTCCAAGGAAAACCTGGGAAAGAATGGGAAGACCAATGCTACAATGGTCCCCAATCTAGTTTCGAATGGTGAATCAGAAAAAATGTTATTCCTATGGGGCACCTACATGGAGTGATTGTGGATATTGAAGGAGCGGGCACCATAGATGACTTTGAAGTGATCAAAATAGTGGACGATAGTAACCCCTATGAAACACTGCTTAGAATTGATTGGGAATTTGATATGAATGTAGTCATCAACTTGAAGAAGTGCAACATGACATTTGAAAATAAATAACTAAGGGTTATTGTGCCCTTGGACCCAGCCAAGGGTACACGATATACTAAACCAGTTCACGATTATGAAGAGGATGATGATATTGTGAAGATATATAATCTGACTATGCGGGAAGAATATTTGGTCAACCCTATGGGGGATGGATGAATTACGTGGGAGAAGGATAGCTCTTGTAATTCAGATTCAAATGAGGAGCTTGAACACTAGAAAAATACGTTGCATGAGGTATCATCGTTGTGATGCAGTAGACTTACAAATCACTCTGATGTATAGCCACTCAGGTACATAGTTGACTGTATTATGATGGTTTAGAAGATGTAAATTTTATTTCTAGATATATTTGAAAGGGATGTACGAGAGGAACATCAATTCCAAGTACTAGACATCGCACTGCAAGCTACGCCTTCTAGATGGTGGGGTACACAAAAGAATAGCTTTCCAAACAGGAAGGAATACCGACAGATGATGAAGCTATGATTTGGGTATGCCAAGACCTACATTACGAAGAAATTTATGGGGAAGGATGATCCGCGCGAGCATCTGGTTCAATGGATGAAAGCATGGGAAGAAGTACCTGAGCCATAATGGGTTCATATATTCTGCCATACTTTGGATATGATTCCGATGAACTAGCATCTGGAAACGAAGCTGCGACATGGAACCATAGAATGGGATGTTCTGAAATAGAGTTTTTTATTAACCTTTAGCTTTGAATATGGATTTGAATGCATTGATGAGGCCTTACAAGATATCAAAGATGCAATATTCAGAATGCCTAAAGAACCTGTTGCATGGGTACAACTAGATTGGAGCACGGAGATGTGTCATGCGCTCGAATGTTACAATGTGTCCACCGAGGAAGGTGACGAAGATCCTATGAACATCAATATTTTTTGAGTTAGAAGGGCAGCACGAAGTCACTGGGCCTGAGGTAGAGGTTCTTGATATTTCACTACCCTTGAAGACCATGTTATCACCTAAATCTGCCTTAGGCTAAAGGAAGGCAAAATTCAGGGTAACCACAAACCACACTCAGTCTGGTAGCTAGCCCTACCAGAACAGGAGAGGGCTCTCTCCGAGTCACGCTCAGTGAATAGATAAACGATATGGTCTGAGATGACTTTCAGTGAAATATTGATTTTAGGCTAGTAAATAGATATGGAAACAAGAGGCAATTTTTGATAAATGACTGAGTTTCTGGGATGTATGGGACCAACGAGCAGTAATGAGCAGAGAATTTAACACAAAGCCACATATTATTTCATGAGGGAAGATAGGCGGAAAGTCTAGCACTTAAATTTGAAGTAATATGGAACGGAAAGATTGTTTAGGAGGGTGAAAAGGGCATAAACACACGAATCCTTTTCAACAGAAGAAGAACACTAAACGTGAAACTTCCCACAGGAAGAGCATTAAACATGAATTCTACCTTATCTTACTTAGAAAATTTCACTAGAAATGAATATGAATGAACTGTGAAACATAATGAAATACATATGAAACATAAAGAGAAACACATTTGCTACACTGACACCACAAGAATCTCATGAACCAGAGCCGCTACCTTTCATTAATTCTCTGTCATAATATACAATGAAGAACTGAGTTTCTCTCCCACACTCTCTCAGAAATTACAACCAACCCTTTGCAAATGGTTTGCATACAATAAATAGACTATGCCATTAGGAAATAGAATGACCAAGAGTTGGCGAGTTTTTCAAATGATTACAAACTGGAAATGGAAAGCCAACCATTAGTTACAGGTGCAGTGTTACAAACATGACAAATGGCTTGGGTGACTACTCGCCTTCCTTTGCCACTTGGGTAGAAGCCAAAATTTAGTGAAAATACTTTAAAATTTGCCTTAGGTGTCGGAAAAAGTGTATTGTAAATGAGCGAGTCTACTTGGAGAAAGTCGTGAATTGAAATGTCACGGAGCGAAAGTGATTTTAGCCTTTTTCTCTATATGCGCTGTGCCACTTTGGAGTGATTTTGAGGTACTTTAAGGAGTCTAAATTGTTCCCAAGTGTGCTTGTTGGAACGCCCTGCCTATCTACTTTCCAACCCAAGTGGAATTTTTGAATTTGGTGCTCATTTTCCCCTCCAAAACTTCATTCTCCCAAGACTAGTTCCTGTGTGTCAAAATAGGGGCAGAGAGGTCATTTGTTGAGTGTTTTTGACCTCCTGGGGACTCAAAACTTTCCCAAACTTCCTATCCATGCACCAATAGTTATGATTTTTCATGCTAAATCCAAAAATGCAAACCATTTGTGATTTGGAGCTCCCAATTGCACAGGGAGAAAAACCCTGCGTTGTGCCTAAAAATTTGTCATGTGACCAAAATTGCCCCAAATTTTTCGAAATTTGGGCTGGAGGTTCCCTATGAGGTGCTATACTAGGCCATAGAGGCCTTGGCCAAGATTCGAAGCCGATCTTTCTCTTTTTTCCTCTTTTTCCTTTTTTTCACTTTGCTCAATTTCGCCTTCAAACTCCTTATCCGAGCCTTTGAACTCGTGTTCCGTGCCCTGTAGTGATAAACCATCTGCCACAATATGGTTTTGTCCTTGTCAGCCTTCTCTAGCAGTCTCTCAAGGTGGATGTTGATACGCTCGAGCCAAGACTCACGGTCATTGCTAATCTCTTGCTCTAATGGAGTGAGCTCAATCCTCCCATGTTGGGCAGCTTAGTGATTCTCACGGATGTTTTGCAGCTCCATGATCTCATGCTGGTCCTCGAGCTGTTTGTTCCTCTGCTCCAAATACCTAATAATCCACTTAGCCCTCTCCAAATTGAGTGACAAGTCTTGGATCTCCGTTTTCTACTCCTGGATGGTCCTCCTAAGTTTGGCACTCTCCACATCTGCATCATCATCATGAATGAGGATGAAGTCGGCCTCTTGTTCACCTGATGGCCCCTCGTCATGCATGGGCCTCTTGCCCTTGTCCTGTACCTGTGTTGCCGATGTCGGAAGAGAGGCCCCTTCCACCCCCGGTGGAGATAACACTCGCTTTGCTGCTGCAAACAAATGTCTACTGCCTCTATGATAGGTGATGAATACTGGCATAGTAGTGGTCTCATGGCGCTCATATTGATGAGAAGGACCACTTGTCTCATGTTAAACCTCTGATAATACCTGTGAAGTGTTGAAGAGGTCACGGGATATGAAGTCATCCTAAGTAATGCCCTGTAATCCCAGCTGATGATCCACCAAAATCTTAATCAGAGCAAAGTGATAAACACTATTAAGTTGCTGTTGAGGGGTCTTGTGCTGCATGAAGGTGTTCATCCTCTCTATGTTCCTGCAAATGACATATGGGATGTTCATCATCCGTACCCTGGTAAAGTGCATGAGCAACCTGATTTGATAGGCATATAAACGAGAGAACCTCCCCCCACAACTGAAATACTTCATGATCAACTTCATGAGTGGAGCATACTCATCTTTCAAATATCAGAATGAAAAGACTCTTTGGAGCTACCTCAAGAAACCGACCTTAATGTAAGGCTCATAATGTTGCCTATCCACCTTTTGTTTCTTGTGCCAATGTTCTCCAACATTCGGTATGCTGGTTGCTAATGAGACAGTTTCAAGTGTCAGTGTGAAGGTGACCCCGACCAAGATGGAGTGATCTCCATGTAGATGAAGCACAAAAAGACGGGCCAACTCATGATAAACTTGAACATTAGCCACCCTTTGACAAAACTCAAAACATAATAGATGCTGGAAACATGACATAGCAAGAGGGCAGGCCTGCAATTTTGTGAGGGTGGTTGGCTCATCCCTAACATGTTTGCCACTTTTGTGATGTATCCTGGGAGCCTGTTCTTTCGAGGACGAATCACTTTCTGTTTCCATCTCATTCTCTGATAAATGCTTAGATGCCATGACTGTTGTATGTGTACTATGCTTGGACTGCCCTTTGATGATGGTATGAAACTAGGTGTTGTTGTGATATCTACCACCAAGGGGAACAATGCAAAAAGGGAGTGTTAGGAAGGGGAATAATATGATGGGAATAAGGGTTATGGGGGAAATTTTGTTCAAGGATATGTAGGAGGGTGTGGGGATTTTATGAGGTAGGGTTTGGGGTTTTACATTGACAAATGAGTGGAGGGGATAAGGAATAGAGGTTTAGTACTATTTTAGGGTAGGGAGAATAGGGAAAAATGGGATAGGGGGGAAGGGAACAATGGAAAGAAGGGGAAAAATGAGAGGTGAAAGAGGAGCCTTGGCATCAACACCACAATTTTGCAACCCTAGAGCAATGGCTTTGATGATTTCAAGTGGTAGGGTTTAGGAATTTTTCCTTGCAGTTATAAATGGCCATGAACCATAATCACATTCATAAAAATGCACGAGCCACCAAGATTTAGAACCTACCTGTCAATTTGAGGGGGTTCAAATTCAATTTGATGCAATTTGGAATGATTTCAGGCCTTTGTGGGTGTGCGCTGTGCAGCAAACCCAATGCGCTGCACTCTGTGTGTGTGTCGTGCCCGTGTTAAATTAACACTGTGGGGTAGCACTGTGTGTGCCGCGCTCTCTATGTGCGCCGCGCCCCTCTGTGTGTGTGCCGCGCTCCTAAAAACGACTCCAAACTCACTTCAAACGTGTGCAAGTTCTCCCAATTACTTTGCAATGCTTCTCTATAACCTTGATTTGCACAATGACTTTGTTATTTCTGGAGACTTCTATATAGAGGCATTTGGAGTCATGGCTTTAATTTTTGCTTCTTCACAACCCACTTTGATAATGTTTCATTTTGACACTTTTCACTGATTTAATGCAACTCTGTATTTCACTTTTTCCTTTGAATTTTTAGCTAAAATGATGAATTTTTTTGGCACTTTTGCAGGGGTCGCATGACATGGTGTTTGGCCAAGGAAACCATGACAACACCTGAAGAGATCAACTAGAAACGTTTTTTAAATTTTATCACAAATGACACACTGTTTGACTTTTCTTCAAAACAGAGTTTTGAAGAACAGTCGTAATCTGTCAACATGACGATGAAAATATTTGAATCACAACTTTGTAAGGGCCTCCCTCTGGCCTGCATGGATTTATTGGACATGGTTGAAGACCAAATTGACTAAACCCTAGACTTAATGACTGAAAATGACTCTCGTCCATTAAAAGATTGAACATTGACTGTCATGGACTTTAGTGAACATTGACAAAAGACCTAAGCTAGCAGGTGCCAAACATGAGGGGAAATGACTAACAAGACCTTTTCCGTCAGATTATGGCATGCTCCTAGTGGAATGCAGCTAAGTGAATGGAGTGAGACTCCTAAAAATGAAATGCAGAAAGAGTTTTGATCTCTGACGGAGGACTGACAAGACCGACTCTAACAGACCAAGCAAGTGAATATTGGATTAGAAGTGCAATTGAACTTTGCAAATATAGGCGACTATTGGGATGAAGATATAGTGGACAAATTTGCAGAGTTAGTATGGGAATATGAGGACTTGTTTACCACTAAGTTCTCTAATATAAAAGGGATAGTATGGGATCTAGGTGTCATGAAGATTACTTTGAAGCCGAATGCGAAGCTAGTGAAGCAGCGCCCTTATCGATTGAATCCTATGTACAAGAAAAAAGTGTGTGTTCAATTGGATAAGATGCTTGCAATTAGGATTATTGAACTTGTCAACGAATCAGACTTGGTTAGTACCATGGTGGTTCAGGAGAAGAAAACGCAAGGGCTATTTTAGATATGCATAGAATTGAGGAATTTTAATGATACATGTGTTCACAATCCATTTCCTACGCCATTCACAAACAAAGTACTGGAAAGTGTTGGAGGTCAGGATGCATATTCGTTCACAATGGGTTCTCAAGCTACCATCAGATGAAGATCGCGCTGGAGGATAGAAGTAAGACTACCTTTGCTACTGAGTGGGGGTGTTTCCAGTATATAGTAATTCCTTTTAGACTTAAGAATGCCCCTGCAATATTCTCTAGGGTGGTAGTCGCAACCTTCAAGGAGTTTATTCACAAGTTTTTGGAGGTATACTTCGATGATTGGACTATGTTTGGGCTAGTAAAGAGACATGTCGTCAGTATTCACCTCATGTTGGATACATTTCTAAATTATTAGATATCCCTTAATATGAATAAATGCATATTTTGCGTACCGCATGGGATACTGTTGGTCCATGTAGTATGTAAGCAGGGATTTATGGTGGACCCTACCAAAAATGCAGTGATTCTTAATCAGGAGCCTCCAAAGAATGTCAAACAACTACGTGCGACATTGGTCCACATAGGGTATTATAGTAAATTTATCAAGGCGTATGTGTAGATCACTGCGCCCATGGAAAAACTTGTTGAAAGAGGATGTGACATTTTTTTGGGACAAAGACTACCTTTAAAGCTTGGATGTCTTGAAAGAAAAGATGGTCACTATGCCTATCCCAGTGTTCCCCAACTGGAAGAAGGAGTTCCATGTACATGTAGATGCCTCCTGCATAGCACTAGGAGTTGTAATGACCCAACTAGGTGAGAACCATCCGATAGCCTTTTCAAGTAGGAAGTTATCGAAGGGAGAAAATAATTATTCTACCATTGATTGCAAAGGACTAGAAATGGTGTATGTGCTACAGAAATTTAGGCACTACTTGCTGGGTGCTCACTTCAAGATGTACACTAACAATTCTTATTTGAAGTACCTGGTCAACAAGCTTATGTTGGGGGGGGAGGGAATCTTTCGATGGTTGTTTCTCTTTCAAAAATATGACTTTGAAGTAATTGTGAAGCCAGGGTGAATGAATGTTGGACTAGATCACCTTTCATGGATTGAAAGTGGCGATTAACCTACCAATCTGGGGGAGGAATTACCTGATGTGCATCTCTTTGTTATGCGCATTGTTGATGACCATTTCGCAGATATAATCCAATTCTTGTCTACATGTACAAATCCTAAGGGGTATTTGACACAACAATGGAAGGAATTGGTGGTTCGATCTACAGATTTCTCTGTTATTGCAGGACATTTATATAAAATGGGATTGGATGAGATATTGTGTAGGTATGTCCTAGAGTATGAATGAAAACACATCCTCGTTGAAGCACTTGGAGGGGTTGCAGGTGGAAATTATGTGGGAAGAGGAACTATGCAGAAGATCCTATGAGTAGGGCTATGGTGGTCGATTATGCATAAGGATTCCAAGGTTTATTGCAAGGCATGTGATGTTTGTCAGCAAAGGGGGGGACCATCGCAAAGAGATGAATTACCCCTAAATGTACAAGTGTCATTGCAAGGGTTTGATAAGTGGGCAATATACTTTGTGCAACCAATTTAGCCATTGAGAAAGAAAATAGGAACTAGGTACATCATTACAGTATCCAAATATTTAACTAGGTGGGTTGAGGCATAGCCTATGAAGAATTGTAGTGTGGAAACAACTATGAAATTCATCTTTGAGTATATTTTGTCTTGATTTGGCTGCTTGAAGATCTTGATTAGCGATAGAGGTTCACACTTCTTAAATGAGACAATTGCTGCTTTACTCAAACAATTCTAGATGTGTCACCAGAAGAGCACGCCATATCATCCTCAAGCGAATGACATAATGGAAGCCTTTAGTAAAATTCTAGAGAATGCATTAACAAATATTTGCAATGTGAAGCAACATGATTGGGATGTGCACATACCTATTGTTTTATGGGAATATAAAAATACATGTAAGAAGTTGACTAGACAAACACCATTCAGATTGGTTTATGGACAAGAAGTGGTAATGCCAATGGAATACATAGTGTCAAGTTTACAAATTGCCGCAGTTAGTGACATGACGAATCGACATACCATGGAAGAATGTCTCATGCAGCTCATTGGGTTGGAGGAAGATTACTTCTTGGTGGGTTTTCATCAACAAGTGTAGATGGATTGTGAAAAGGCATGGCATGATCACCATATCAAACAACACACCTTCAGGAATGAAGATTTGGTATTGTTGTATGAAAATAAGTTCACAAATATTTCGGGGAAGTTCCAAACACATTGGTTGAGGTCATATATTAATAAGGAAATTACAGAGGGAGGCGCAATTTAGCTCACACAAATAAATAAGGAATTATTTATGGGAAAAGTCAATGGGATTCGATTAACGCTGTATATGGGTGATCCCTCCCCTATGCAATGATTATATGATTGTAGGATAGTCTTAAAGTTCTAGGCAGTTGCAAGGGAATGTGGGACTATAAAATACACTACCAAAACAAAGGTTGGGTGAAGTGATTGGGCTGCACGATGAATCAAGGCAAGGCGTAGAGGAGAGCTATGACAAAGGTGTTGTGCTATGATGGTGGGGCCCACATAGCTTGGCCAAAAAGTGACCATTGGAAGCACTGTAGTTGATTGGATGGTGATTTTTTTCATTAAAAGTAGCGGGGGGGGGAGAATACAAGATGCATATCTTTGGAAATATGCCGCCAAAAATGCATTAATGACATGGAATTGGAGGTAATAGATAGATTTGAATTCAAATTGAGCTATAAATATGGCATCCCACTCAAAATTTGAACACTTTGCTTCCTAATATTTGCCTTAAGTTCTTGTTCTTTCAATTGTGTCTAGAACAATGTTGTATATATGATAAGGATTGGGAGAGCATTATTTCACAGCCAAAATTTGCAAACTTACCTAATTGGAATAGCAAGATAATCCTTGAGAGAATGACGACAATGTAACTTGAGACAAAGGCATACCAACCTGTATCTACAGGGTTGTACTACCACGCCTAGATCACTAAGGCCTAATCCATCTGCTTCCACGGTGGGAGATTAGGAGTAGAAGAAGCCTAAAAAAGCATTGGTGTGACAATCACTGCGGAAAAACCAAACCGAAATCTGCCAGAAGGGAAAGATGGATAGGTCCAAACAGTCGATGAAGCCCTTAGACCTAGATGAGGAAGAATTTTGTCGAGGAGTAGAGGAGATTGATGTGGAGGAGGCTGATCCAATAACTCGGCTAGCACCATATATTCCACCACAAAAAAATTGGTTGAACAAGTCCATTAGGATGTTGTGCAGAGGACAACATACTTGCAAGATTTGAAGATTGATTCAATGAGCTATAGGTGAAGATGAATGGACCACTAGTAGAGTGACTCGAGGACGAGTCACGATTTGTGTTGGGGGTCTGTTGGGACAGGGTCCCCTAGGGTCAATTTTGTAATAGTTTTTTTTATTTAGGTAAAGTCCCCACATTTTGAGGAGTGGAGAGCGAAGGTCATAAAAGTCAAAAGGGGCTTTAGGAAGGTCAAAGCCCCTTAGTTTGTTAATATGTTACGTGACCCTCCTATGGTTCACAAAACCATGGTATTGTAATGAAGGAAACTATATAAGGAGTCATAGTGAGTCATAGGAAGTAACTCAATAATTTAAGATCTATGCATGCACAAGAAATCTAAGACAGTAAATTCTATTTTTTTGTACTTAGGAAAAGGGAAAGGCTCACGCAGATGTGTGCACGAAGACCTTGGTAAGTCCGCAACTAAGTGCACGGGCCCATGCAGCTATGTGCGCAGGGAAGAAAGAGTCTGTAACAAAAGGATTGATCATAATAAAGACTATTTTGGAGCCATAACTATGTATCTATGACTTTTTGTTTACTTATGCATTTTCTATGTTTTCACTTTGCTTCTATAATTATATTAAGAAACACTTAATTAATGTGTGAAAGTAGTAGACTTGTTAGTTTACTTTATAATATGGATGTTTAAAGGAATCGGCACAGAGTTAGGATCTATTCCTATAAGTTACTATAATTTCCACATTTCGAGGGTTAATGTTCATGAAGGTCAGAATAAAGCCCTGGAAGGGACAAAAGCCCATCACATAGACCTATGGATGTTGAAACCTAGTTCTGTCATCCCCCAATACTTCTTTGGGTGAGATTGCATCCTATGCTATGAGGGCTGTTTTCGAAAGGGCCAACAATTAAGGGTTTTATTGGTTGTGCAGCTAACTCTGAACCTGGGTCTAGACCCCCTTAAGCCAACAAGCATAATTAAAAGGTGGGCATGTCTAATGACGGATCAAGGGCCACTAGTCCCTACTAACACATCAATGGAAGTGCATAGGGTCACGTGCTTTTGAGAGTTAATAGGTAGGAGGGGTGACACAATGGGTGATTTTCCCAAACCACTGATCATCATCTCAATTATTGTGGTTGATTGCGCTACTCTCCCTCTCAAAACCATAAATAACTTTAAAGGGAGCACACAAACCACATGTGGTTTTATCAAAGGGTTGGGAAACATGGTAGTAGTCTAATGGCCATTGGTGGAATCCATACAAGAAAACTCATCCAAACAGGAATGCCCCAGATGAACCTTAAGTAGAGTACTAAAGGAGTGCTAGGGATGACATCAATCAAGAAAATGTGGCATGGGAACAATAACATAAAGGCTTTCTATTGGCTAACGATAGATCCCACTTAACAGGTCATCCCAATGGTGGTAGCCTGGTAGTTTTACCCCAACCATTTCAAAGAGTGGAAAAAGAAAATGACTGGGATGATGAGTGATGAGACATGTTTCCATTGACAGGAAGCAGAGCAACAAGCAATGAAAAAGGCATTGATCAGACCCCACTAACAACTCATCCCACTAAATGGAGCTCGAACAATTGAAAAGGGCACAATGCAAAAGTGTTAGGGTAAAGGTACTAGGAACCAAGCACTAGCACCTAGTCCTAGGTATTGAAAAGATCGAGGGCACAAAGCAGTAAATAAAGGAAATAAGCTCTGAGGCTTAAAAGGTAAGGAGGCCATGGTTACGCACCTAAACACCAAGGCAGAGGTCACAATGCTTGGTCAGATGGGTGGAAAAGGCTTGAGAACAATAGTAACAAGGGCTAGAGGGAGTCATCAATGACATGGATGAGTTTTATTAGGAAATATAGCAGTTTGGCCAAAATAACAGCTGACTAAAGTTAAACTAAAGCTAAAACTACAATTAAACCTCATAATGTGCCAGAATTGGCTGTTTGAGCAAATTTAAGTAGTTTAACTCAGATAATGGGTTCAAAACCTCATGCAAAGATGGAATTTGACTTTTACACATGTAAAAATCATGTTTAAACAGACTGAACATCAACAACAAGAACAATTGAAGAAATCATGAGAATATGTGAACTTAGCTAAAGTTATAAATAACAAATTAAGGAGTTCAAGTTCAATTTTTTTTTTTTGAAAAGATTGTAGATCAGTGATTGAAGACTTAAGTAGGACATAATTGAGAGTAGTGCATGAAGGAAGGGTTGAATTTAACTAAAAGGCAAAGAAATTGAGGAAAAAATTCTTCAAGAAATGTATGTATGGGTGTAGAATGCAAAGTGTGTGAGAAATTGTTAGAGAAAGCCCTTGGTGATGTTGTTGGTGTTTTTTTTTTGGTGATTTTTCAGTGATCAAAGATTACTGAAGGCATTTTATGGTGTGTATGGTAAGTGATTGAGAGAATTTTATTTATGGAGATATTGTCCTATTGATATGAGTTTTAAAATGGATGAAAGATGAATCAATATGGCTAACAAGTGGTAGCTTTCATTCTAGGGGTAATAGTCCCTTTCAGTGGTAGTTGATAAATGAGCGGGGGCAACAGTCCCTTTTAGTAGTAGTTAATAAATGAGTAGGGGCATAACTCCTTTCATTTGTAATTGATAAATTAGGGAGTATTAGCTTTATGTTGATTGTATCCAATGTATTTTGTAACAAGAAGTTGTAGTTTTCCTTGTGAAGGAAATGAAGAAAATCTTGAAGAATTTGTGTGTTTGTTTGTGTTACTTATATTTTTTCTTTTCATGTTCATCAAAGTAAATTGCTGAATTATTTCTTGGTGTCTTAAAATCATTACAAGTGAAAGAAGGTTTTTAAAATTCCTACAATATTGATTTACACCACCCCCCAATTATTGTTCTAGTTTCTAACATATATGACTATGTTTGTATCTTTCTTTATTTTTCCTTAGATCTAGCTAGATATATGCTTTCTTTTCTTGTTTGAAGCATTTTCTTTCATGGTTGCTAGTTTATAAATGCTCACAGAGTGTTTGGATTTACATATGTCAATTCACTATTACTATTCCACGTCCATAAACCTGATTTTCTTTGTTTAACGTACGTTTGTACATGTAAGTTGAATTTTTAAGTGATTTTCCTTGGAATTCATCTTGTTTTTTCAGGTTTGAATTTGTTACTCTCTATTACATATTAAATCTGGTGCTCATTTGGTTTAGAGTTGCTTGTTTGGATTGAATTTTATTTTCTTTCTTGTTTTGGGTTTTCCTTTGAAGTCTATTTTGCTTAGGCCTGAAGTGTTCTTCTTCAAATCTCTTTGTATCTTTTTGGATCTCTATTTTACTATTAATTGTAGCTCAAGTCTACCTCATATATGAATTCTTTCCCTTATCTTGAGTTAGATCTATTCACTTAATGGTTTTAGTGTTTCCTTGAAACTATTTTGATTGGTTTTGTGCTACATGTTCATAAGACCTTATTCTCACTTTTTAGATTTGTTTTGTTGCTATCCTTATAGTTTTAATCTAGTTAATATCCACTTTAGGTTCTTTACCTCTTGTTATATCTTATTTAATATTTTTTATTTCTGGGTATTCCATTGAATTTTTGTGTTTTATTTTGCTTGATTTCAGTGGATATTTTTGCTTTTGTTGATTGTGGTTGTGCAAATCTGAACTTGGAAATTTTAATGAGATATTTTAGATCTATTCATTCGATTAGAATCAAAACTTTTTATTGTATTCCAATTCCTTTTTAGTTTTCCTTGTATTAGGGTTTTTGGGTTTTCTCCAAGTGTAGATCATCGTTTCTCTTATACATTGAGCTACCCCACTAATTTTTTATTTTCATTCCCTTTTTGCGATATATCAACTCTTTTTTTAATTACTTTTTAGTGATGTTTTGTTTGCAAAGCCAAAGTTTAGATATTTTGAGTGTCTTGTGTTCTTGTTTGGTGGTATTTTTTCTCTCTTCTTGAATGATTTATTTGGTTTTTTTTGCGGGGCACAATTTTCTATAAACTTAGAGAATTTCATTAGAATGTTTATTGAGAGTTTATGAAGTTTTTATTTTCGCTTTAAAAAGGAAATGAATCTCTACCCTCTTGTAGCTAGAATTCAATGGACTTTTTCTTAAAAGAGTGTATTCACACCATGTGAGTTTCACACCATTATCCTCTTGAGTAAACAATAGCCCTCAAAACTAAAGATTAATAAAATATATTTGAGAATTTTTATTTTTCTTCTAGGGGATGCTACTATGAGTGGTCTCATTTACCAACCTCTTTGCGTCCTTATGTTTACAATGGTTTTGTAAGCTCAAAACTAGTTGTTACCCTTTATACTAATCGTTCCTATAGGACAAGATTCCTTTTAGCCTTGTTTTCATGCTAGTTAAATAATGAAAATGTCAATTCCATTTTGGCCTTCTTTTCATGACTTTTTACACCTATGAAAATCCTGAGCTTTTTTTAACATCTTTTTATGCTCATAAAACCTATATGAAAATGTCAAGTTCTTTCCATCTTTTCCTGCTCATTAATTAAATTTAAAGTCAATGAAAAAACTCTTTTCCATTCTCAATCTCATTAAATAATGAGAAGGAAATGAGTATATTTTTATATGTTTATCATGCTTGTTAAAACTTATGAAAAAGGAACCTATTGAGCTTACTTGTATTCTTTTTCATGCTCATTAAACCATGAAGGAGACTAAATAAATAAAAGGGAAGGGGAATAATTTACTTGTGTTATTAATCAAAATGGTTGCGTCATAATGTCACCCTAAAACATCGCATATGTTTGAGTCATTATCTCACAGCTGAGTTTTATCTTACTTAAATAATGTACCATTCATATGATTTTGTCTACTCCTCTGGTTGGTTACTCTTCCAGGCACTATGGAGCATGCCTCAACGCCTCTTGTGATGTTGCATGATATCACATGGTGCTCATTAGTCATGTTGCCAAATCATTTTTGTGTCGTGTCGTTATGTTTTCAAGGGAAGTCTCGACCTGCGTTGGCCATATATAGTCCTTATTGACCTTTTTGTGTCAACCATCCTTGTGTTAGTTGTACTTCACCTCTCATGACTTAATATATTAACATAATCTCTTAGTATGTGTCATGTCGATTGATGGAGGACACATCATGAACATCCTTTGACCAATCTTCTCCTTTTGACTTGAGCTCATTATCTAGGGGCTTGATCTAGGAACCAATAGTACTTTGGAGCTTAGAGTCCTTAGTGGTAGGCTTCCTTGTGATTGATAGTGGGTTTATATCATTGACCCTTGATCAATTGAGTCCACAAATGTTTGATTTTATCTCATTTATTCACACTTAGTGGAATTTTCTAGATACCTTGTGGTCCATTTTCATTATTGGTGGGTCCCCTTGTATCTATTAATGATACACCTCATTGACCAGTAATTAGGTAGTTTATACCATGCTCAACATCAACAGATCTATTCACATGCTATAGATTCATACTATCAACGTTGTGTAGAAGACCCTGGTTTAGGGACATGTCACTCTTATATGGAACCCTTCCCATGTTGCGTTGGATTTATGTATCATTCATGTACTTTGAGGATTAGTTTGGTAAAACTCTATTAGTTTGGTCCATGGTCCTATTGATGTATACTGTGAAATAAATCCACATTATATTTGTTGGTGGCTATGATCTTTCTAGTCTGTTACATGGATCCACTATGTATTGTTTGTGGCCATGTTCTATTATTCATGTCATGGACCCACAATGTATAGTTTACGGCCATGTTCAGTTCCTCTCTATGAATGAGCATGGGTATGACCCACTTGGAGATGCTATCCATAGGATTGAGACTTAAACACTTGGATTTCCTTCATTCAACTGTTAGTTGTAGATCCTTCCTTCCATTTCGAGCTCTAAGTTTTGTTGTAATGAATTTTAACCATTCGTTACTTTTGTTACCTAATACATTAGGGAACATATTTTATTAGCCTATTTTACCTCCTTAGAGTTAGTGGTAGTCATCATTATACTATTGACCCTTTGCATAACTTGAGCCCTTCATTTTGAGATTTTTGGAGCAGGAAAGTTAGATGTTCAACACTAGGAATATACCACCTCCATTGGTTCTTAGTGTATTATCTGGGTTTAGAGTGTCAAATTAAAATTCTCTAATCAATGTCCATAGATTTTTTCCAAAATATTTCATTCCTTAGTGTTTTGGAGAATTTAGTATCTACGGATAAATACTAATTCCCTAGATAAGTAGCCATATCTAGAACAACAGTTTAAAGCACTTTAGCCCTTTCCTATAAGAAATAGATAAGACAAAGAGAATGAGAAAATCTACTTGTAGTTCTTCTTTCCTCTTGTATCCTTTGTATCAACCCCATTACTCCTTCCCGTACTTAACACGCTTGAGAAGTACCTCTAATCATAAACATAAGACAAAGAACCAGTCAAAGAAAAAGATCTATTGATTACGAGTAAATGGAATCAGATACATTCACACATATAAGCATCATATAACAAGATAAGCATATGGAAAATGGTTCAAATACTTTATTGAATAGAAGAATTAATTACAACCATCAAGTCTAATTCGAAGTCACTCCTCCAGCTTTGATCCCATCCACATCACATCAAAAGAATGACAAACTTGTAGCATAACAATACTTGTCTCAAAGTCAATTCTCATAGAAACATTATCTCCTTACAATTCAACATAGTCTAGCCCCTGATCACTTAGATGAGTGCTCAATTTATAGGAAGATGGAGGAGGATATGTCATAAATGGGGGTATTGAATGCCTTCCATACCTAGAATTAGTTCCATGGAGGAAGGGATGAGAGAATAGGATACATCTAACTCACTCCTCATCCATTTTTGAGCTCATAGGAGTTGATAAGTGAGAGAAACTTCAAGAGATAATAATACTCCCCAAACCGTATGAGAATTTCTCTCAATCTCACCTAGTGCAGGTCAAAGAGGGCCTAAGTGCTCTACAGAGCTATTATAGGTCCATTTTTGCACATCAACCCCACCTTACGGATCGATACTATTAGGGCCCATGAAACCATAATACAATTTGTTACATTCCCTAAAGAAGTTAGTCATCAGAATGCCTTACTTCCAAAGAAGTTCCATCACTTAAAACATCCAAAAACTACCTCTAAGAAGATCAGCACAGGTAGGCCTTCATTCAAGTGCGCTGCAATGCAAACCTTACATTGATAGGATGCTATGTAGTGCACTTGGTCCCTCTTTGGCATGTGCTGATCGAATTTGAGAAAACTATCATGAGGGCTTGAAGATTCCTTATCCACTAGAAGCCTCTAGAAGTTTCTCCATGCCACCGCTCCTTTGAGTTCGCATTCGGATGAGAAAGGGAATTAGGAAACATCAATCCCCTATCCCTTCTTCCATGGAACTGATTTCTAAATTTAGAAAGACATTCATTACCTCCATCGATGGCATAACCTCTTTCACTCACCTATAAATAGATCACTCATCTAAGAGATTTGGGTTGAAAAATATTAAGTTGTAAGGAGATGCTGGTGATATGAGATTAGAATTGAGTGCAAGTATTGTGATAGTGTTGGAGTGTCTTGCTTTTCATGAGGTGATGAAGGATTGAATTGGAAGGATGACATTGGATCGAGCTCATATGGGTTGTAATCTTTCCTCTTATCAATAAGGTTTTCAAGATTTTTTCCTTATGCTTGTGTTATATGTTAATGCATTCATATGCATATCATTTTTTTTTTTTTTTTCACTGCTGGTTCACGGTTACCCATGGTCAGTGGGTACGCTACGTCCAGGATCGGACAACGCTAGGGTGGACCCCACCCGAAGGGGGTCACACCCCTCGGCCTATACTAACCTGACCCCAAGAGCTTTCGGGTTTGGACCCTGTGACCTCCCATTGGCGAGGCCTCGTCTTGACCGATTGAGCTAACCCTTGGGGCTATTCATATGCATATCATGTTTTCGATTCCATGTTATTTATAAGCAATATATCATTATGCTTTGATTGGTTTTTGTGTCTGTGATTGTATAGGTACTTTCCAAGTGACTTAAGTATGAAAAGGAGTACCAAGATCGGTCAAGGGATATAAGGAGCTAGAGAAAACTACAAATAGGTTTCTCTTCTATCTTGTTTTATCTGTTGATTATAGAAAAGGTTAAGATTACTTTGTCTATTGTTTCTAGATCCGCTACTAGCTCTAGAGGGTTAGGTGTTTGTCCAAGAACACTAAATATTTCCCAAAAAAAAATTTGACTCCACTATGGCCCAGATTATCCATCCTAGTAGCTTATTAGCCTCTTAAGACATTTCTACATACTGTACTTGTATTCGTTTATTGATTTCAGTCCTCTTTCATTGAAAATTGAGTCGAAACTGTGTCAAAATTGCCTTTAGAAGTGCTCACTGTCATCAACGCACTATCTCTAACTTTTTCCTACGTTGTAGTGCACTTCCCACATAGGTACAGAGCGATTCAGTGCACTGTCTTTAACTACAACCAACACTGATCCCTTGAGGGTCAGTTTCCCATCTAGGAACTGAAAGTTTTTGCCAATTTTCTCTTGTTTGAATTAGTTGCTGAATGTCAATGATCTTTTGTCTCTGAAAAAGTTTTTCATCTCCTTAATTTGGCCCTACTTAGACTGGATTGTTGGATGTTTTTTATGTATTTGATTTATCATTTGCAATCCATTGTTGAAAGGTAGTTTTGATCGATTGTTTTGTCGATAGGAAAGTGTCGTAAATTCATCATTTTCTTTGAAAATTGAAGTGTCGTAAAGTCTTCCTTCATAAATAATTGATTGCTTTATTTGTGCATTTGATTTGTATTTTCATTTCAAGTATCAAAAATCTTCATTTCTTTAAAATCAAAAGTGTCATATATTCTTCCTTTCCTTTTAAAAGAAATTGTTACAAATCGTCATTTTTTATGAAAAGAATTATGAACCATTTGTGCATTAGTTTTTCTTATTGCATCATTCACATTAAGAGAAACTAAAAAGAAATACATGCAATTTGAATTTTAGAGCTTGAGTTTGTGTGTTCAAAAGGAATGGTTTAAGGAATTGCATTAGTTTGTGCTCTTTGTTTCTTATTCAAAAAGTACTTGTATGCTCTATCCCTCATAGCTAGGATTTTCAAAACTGAAATTAAATGGAAAGAGTACATCACACGATGAAATTGAAAGGCACATTTCTAAGCAAGATCAATTTAAAATGAACATCAATTTATCTAAAGATGCATTGGAACTTAACGAAAAACATCTAGAGGTCTAGGCTAGAGACATGTTTCGACGTCTTTAAACCTAGTGGCTATCGTTTTCATTGAAGGTTGGGTGATTCCTCCTCTCTGATTCGACAAGTGCTAGTACGGACTTGTGCTCCCTGTGCCATTGAGTATATGTTGGGAGACCCCAATAGGTTGAAATCCTTTATCCCTAGGAAGCTAAGTCTTCCACCTTACCGATCGCAACACATTGAACACAACATTTGGGAAGATTGACTGCCGTATGTAAAGTCTTTGGTCATTTCTCTTTCATTTATCACCTAGGTGTATATTAGAGTTTTGTGATTTTTCTGGTAAACCCTCTTGTCTAGAATCTCTAGAGTAGTCACTTTCATTCCTTTTCGACTCTTTAAAAGTAAAAGGATCATCTGAGCACTTGTCCTTTCAGGCTCATTAAAAATTGAAGGTGACTAGAGTCATCTTTTGTTTTTTCTTGTCGCTTTAAAAATGAAAAAGTAAAGTTGTGTTCCAGTGTCGTAAAAATCAATTGACCATGAATAAAATACTCATTCCTTAGTTGATTTTAAGTTGATAAAGTTAATAAAAAATTGTGGAGGAAAATCAACCTAAACCCCGTCATTCATAGAGAACAGTGAGACAACTGCCTTTGCTTCCCGAAGCGACACCAATTCGGACAAAGCGGTCTAGTTTAACTGAGTCTACTACATCAAGAACTCCTAGTTATTCATCTCGGTTACCTAAAACATTTGTTTTAGTAGCTACAGAGACTCTAGTTACTCCAACTATTTCTGGTACATTTGTTCCTAAAGTGGAAGTTTCATAATTACCTAAGGACATTAGCACTGATCCTAGTGTAACAGTAACCAAGGTTATCCAACAACAAGTTGATACTCGACTTGGAATTGTTCAACATGAAAGTGCTTCTAAACTTGAAACAACTCAACCAGGAGTTGGTCCAGAATCTATCCCAGTTCAAATAGAAGTTACATATGAACCTGAAGTTGTTAAGGAACCTCCCTTTGAAACTGTTGTTCATTTACTTGAACATATGGATTTCGAATTTCAACATTCAGAAGTTGTTACCCCTCAGACATCAGTCACTGTTGAAACTACTCTTTCATCAACACTAAAAATATTTTACGGACCTGACAGTCAAGTTCTTCCACCAGATTTGTTTGCCATAGAGGAGGAATTAGTAGAAAATTCCACACCTGGAACCCTGTTTCACTTTGGAAATGGCCTCAATCCTTATCCTGATACTCCTAGTTACTTTGCTTCATTTGATCTTGCTTCCCTTCAAGTAGCCATCAAATCTTTAGGACAACTTTTGGGCCAATTAACTATGGTTGAACAACCGTTAACATCATAAACTATATCATTTGATGCAACTACAACAGAATCTTCTGTTGTAACTCCTTCAATGTTTTCTACCACTTGAGTCACACCTGTATGGTGAATCATCCATCTCGGTTGGTTACCAATCATTATATAGAACCCACTTAGGGGTTTCTTCTGCACCATGGTCATCACCCATGTGCTCATCCGGAATTTTATTTGGTTCTTCTCTAGTGGGAACCCAATAGTTTGATCCTGTACATTAGTATTAGACTAGGTAATCTAGTCAACAAAGACCTGCGTATCCATTAAATACTGGATTGCCACCATATGGAGAGCAATATGCTTATTCATCGTATCCTCCTTATTTTAGAGGGAAACCATATGGTAATTTCCCACAATATTTTAGTCAACTTGGAATTAGAGTTTGTCAATGGCAACTAGCAATTCCAACTCAACCTAGGCTTGTGTATCCTACACAACCAATGCAAACTGTGTCAAATATTCCTACTACACCTATTGTTACTATTATGTCATAGTCACAAGCTCAAACTATTGTATCTCAACTGGTACAAACTGATCCTTCTTCCTTGCAACCACAAGTTTCAAGTAAAGAGGTTCAAGTTTCTCAAGTTGTTATACAACAACCACTTGTTTCTGGAGCTCAGCAACAACCTTAGGTTAGCATACCCTTATTTGGATTGACCCAGGCTTACATTGGTATATTTGACTCACAAATTGGTCAACCTTTCATTGTTGGGCAACAATAGTTGTCTCAACAACCGTGGTTGCCACAATTCCAACAACCTCAATTCCAACAGTTCCAACCTCAGTTTGGACTTGGTTCACAAGCCCAACCTAGTTTTGGTCAACATCAAGCTTACCAAGGACTTGGGAAACAAGGCTTTATAGGTTATGGACAACGAAAATTTCAATCTGGTTGTCAACAACCACCTTACATTGGTTTTGTTCAACAACCATACCAAATTTACCAAATGTAGATAACCTATGCTAGTATGAAAAGACTCACTGCACAGGAAATTCCATCATATCCTTAGTATGCTCAACTTTTCTTGAATTAACAATTTCCATTTGAAGCAACTTTAGAATTACTAGATTTAAATCGGCTCACTAATGATCCAATCACATATGCACCTTGGTCGTCGGTAATTCCACATAAGTTACCATATGATATTCCAAAGTTTAATGGAAATCCTGGAGAAGAACCATCGAATCATGTTATGACCCTTCATTTATGGTGTTCATCCAACACTCTGAATGATGATTCGATCAGACTTCATCTTTTCCAAAGAACACTCACTAGTCTAGCTGCTAAATGGTACATTGAATCACAAAGAGCTTCTTTCGATAACTTCACCACTTTAGCCACTACTGTTTTGACCCACTTTCGGTTACCTATCAGATATGAAACTGGAACAGAACTCTTGATCAACTTTAAATAGACTACCTCTACCCATATATCAGATCATATTCATGAGTGGCGGCATCGTCGTCAAATGGTTAAGACATATGTTCTCGATCAAATTTTAGTTGAATGGTTCATAAAATCCTTGTTGCCATCAATCATTGAGGATGTGGAAAAAGGTGGAGTTGTCACATAAGAACAAGTTATCATTCGTGCCCAATACTTGCATTTGATTTACACACAATCCAACATGCTCTATGATAAAATTCCAGATGCACCAAAATCAGCTTTCAGTGTTCCACCACCTTCACAATTGAGTAGGGACTCTCATGCTGGTGATGGTGTTATCAGTTCTTCAAACACACAGGGGGAAAAAATACCATCTGGTCAAACTCTTGCCATTTCCAATCAAGTTGCAAATGCATAAGAGAATAATCATGCCTTAGAGATTAATGTCGTGTCATTTGACAAAGGCAAAATTCTAAAGCAACTAGGAGGTAAGAAAAAGGGGAAGAATAACAAAAAGAAACAAGAAAATTCCATTCCAGAGAAGTCATCTGAATCCCCTATCGCAACTAGGAAACCTTGTTATCCATGTCTGATATGTAATGATGATAATTATAACAAGAGATTGTTCACATTGCTCTAAGGTCTCTAAACTTTTAGAGACTTCAACCACATCAACAAAGTTTACAGATCTGTTTCCTACCCTGGAGACACATATGGTTGCAACTGATAATGCTTCCACATCCCAAGTACTCATGTTTTCCATCACAAATCCACAAAATTATGTTTTGGTGTCAACAAGAAACAAAGGTTATGGAAATCCATCGTCATCGAATAACTGGGCCACTGATCAACCTAGTACTTTGACCTTGACTTCACCTGAAGTTGTTCCACCAATTGTACCTGAATTGACAATAAAGCCACCAAAGGGAGTTGTGCACAAATAAACATTCAATCCTCATGCTCGAGCAGCTCAAAACTATAATATAGGGGAAGATCTGCCTCAATCACCTCCGCTATGTCGACACTCAAGGTGTTGCAAAACTACCCCTCCTAGAAACAAGCTTTATTGTTAGCAATAGGTGGAATAGATCCTATGGATTCAAATCTTGTTGTTTTTAACCATGCGGGATATTCACCATAGTTACCAGCACAACTAGCTTTCCTAATCAAAGTAAAAGATCTCAATAAGAATTTTCACTGAACTATTATTGATGAGGAGGCATCTACTTGCATTATGACTATGAGTTGCTGGAAAACACTTGGTTCACCGCCATTGTCACGAACACCAATCACGTTAAAAGCCTTTGATGGAATAACATATACGGCATATTGGATTTTGAGTAACCTGCAAATCGAACTAGGGGGAAAGACAATAACTGTTGACGTTGAGGTAATTGACGAACTCCTTGGTTACAACATTTTACTAGGAAGGCCTTGGGTATATGCTATGGCTACTATTGTTTCCACGTACTTTTGTACACTTGAATTCCCTTTCAAGGGTGGAATCACAGTCATTGATCATCTAGCCTTCTTTTCCAATAGTTCACAGGCTATGAGAAGAATTTCATTGATACACGGAAACCCATTGTGACTTCAAAGTGTTGGAGTAGGTCTCCTTAAAGATCCTTCTTTAATGGGCACTTTTACCCTCCTGTCACCGTTTGGTTTCATAGAAATGGAAAGAGTGGAGACATGCAACATGGTTTCCTCGACATCTTCTGATGCAACATGGTTTCTTCGACATCTTCTGATTTTATGAAGATTTCGAAAAATTTTGAAATTGATAGTCATAGTGAGGGGTTGCTATTCAGCCCCATTGAATCATCATAGCAATCAATTTTTCGACTTGTGCGACAAACCCTAATCTACACTCAACAATTGTATGGGTAGATAGATCATTAGAATATGGTACCTCTTTAGATCCTTTTTCACGTATACATTGTACGGATGAAGGAATTGTCAAATCATTCATGATAGGAGAGATGCCATGTGAGGATTATCATCATCATTCCCACATTCGAGATGACAATGAAGATTATTTAGATGAACTAAATCACCCATCGATAATTGATTTCTTGTCAAATTATGTAAATACTGTAGATTCTGAGTGTAATTTGTCCAACATAGAAGAAACAATTTCTATAAACATTTCGACCAAGCCTAACATTGTAGAAAACATTCATGTCAGAAAATTATGTTCTCCATCGGAACTTGATAATTGTTGTGCTCTTTTTCATGAATTTCGAGATATCTTTGTGTGGTCTTATGAGGAAATGCCAGACATTGACTCAAGTATTGTTGAACATGAGAATAAAATGTACCCTGATGTCAAACTAGTACGACAACGGCTTCAACCTATTCATCCTAAGAAAGTCGCTACCATTAAAGCTGAGGTTGAAAAAATTTTGCGTGCTGGCTTCATTTTCCTTGTACCTTTTACTGATTGGGTATCTAATATTGTTCTAGTGATGAAAAAACAAGGGACAATTCGAGTGTGTGTCAATTATAGGGATGTACACGAAGCGTGTCCTAAGGACAATTATCCTACACCCTTTATTGACTAGATTATTGATGAATGTGCTGGATGTGAAATCTTTTCATTCATGGATGGATTTTCTGGCTACAATCAAATCAATATCTGCCCATAGGACCAATCAAAAACCGCTTTTATATGTCCATGGGGCACATTCTCTTATCAGAAGCTACCTTTTGGTTTGTAGAATGTAGGGGCTACATTTTAGAGGGCGATGAATTATGCCCTCTATGAAATCAAGCACATTATTCAACCTTATCTTGATGATTTACCTGCTCATTCACGAAAACGAACTGATCAGCCACAACATTTGAGAGAAATATTCTTATGATGTCAACACTTTGTGTTGGGTCTAGTCGATTGCTTAGATTTGTAGTTTCAAAAGATGGAATTCAACTTGATCCCATTAAGTTTCAGGAAATGCTTGACTTGCCTCCACCTTCAAACTTGTTATAGATATAGAGACTTCAAGGGAAGGAAAAATTTTTGAGGAGGTTCATTCCAAACTATGCTAAATTAGTTAAAGTTTATATGCGTCTATTGAAGAAAGGGGTACCCTTTGATTGGGACCAAGTTGCGCAAGCTTCTTTTGACGCTCTCAAAGATTCCCTGATTAGAGCATCATTAATGTATGCCCAAACTAACAAAAAGACTTTTACTTGAATCTCGTCGCTGTAGATACAACCATTGGTATGGTTTTAGTTCAAGAAGAAAGTGGAACTTAACATCCCATTTACTATTTGAGTCGTCCAATGACACAGAAAGTAAGTATTCATATGTTGAAAATTTAACTTTGGCAACCATTCAAGATGTGAAAAGATTTCATCATTACATCGTCCTTCGCAAAACTACCATTGTATCAGATTGCAACCCTATGACATACATTTTGTCACGTCAATTGCTAGGGGGAAAATACTCTAAATGGATAGTTATTTTGCAGGAGTTTGATTTGGAATTCATCAAATCTAAATCAAAGAAATCTCTTGTCTTTGTCGAGTTACTTTGCAATCTTCCCTCATCCTCCAATGATTTAACGTCTAAAGCATCAATCTTAGATGAGTCTTTGTTTCTGATCTCGTCAAGTGATCCATGGTATCAAGATATACTAGTCTATCTCTAGACCCAAGCTTTTCAGCCTAATACCTCTCGCTCTGAACAACGATGTACTTGATACCAAGCCAAAGATTATCTGATCATTGGTGATACACTTTATCGTCATGGTGTTAATACGAACTTACATAGGTGCCTTACTCATGAGGATGCTGAAAAAGATTTGAATGAGTGTCATTCAGGTGCTTGTGGGGAACATTTATCTGGTTATGCAACTACACAGAAAATTCTATGAGCAGGTTACTTCTGGCCAACAATATTCAAAGATTGCATTCTTATTGTCAGAAGTTGCCATGCTTGCCAAATTTTGACCGTAAAACCAGATTACCACCTACACCATTGTATCCAGTCATTGCTGTTGGCGCATTTGAAAAATGGAGCATTGACTTTATCACATGTAACCCCACCTCGACCGGGGGGCATGGGTATATTATAGTCGTTGTTGACTATCTTACCAAATGGGTTGAGGCGATGCCAACATTGAACAACAGTGGCGAAACGGCTGCTATGTTTTCTTTCAACCATGTGGTTGCTAGGTTTGGTGTACCACAAGCTATAGTTACAGATCATGGGTCACATTTTCGCAATCACATGATGCTCAAATTAACTGCCAAATTAGGATTGTCACATGATAGTTCTATTCCATACTACCCACAAGATAATGGACAAGTCGAGGTTATCAAAAAAGTCCTTATGCGCATGTTGCAAAGAATGATTGGGGTCCATAAAAGGAATTGACATTTAATCCTGTACTCGTCTTTGTGGGCATATCGAACCTCGGTGAGAAATGCGACCCGATTTACTCCTTTTCAATTGGTGTATGGTTTGGAAGCAGTCTTACCGATCCAATGTGAAATCTCATCTCTCAAACTCACAATTGACCTGTTACCTGACACTTCTGAAGAAGAAGCACATTTCCTAGAGTTAATCCATCTAGATGAAACTCATTTTGATGCTATAGTGGCTAATGAGGTGCATAAAAAATGCATCAAGGCTCAATCTGATAAAATTGTTAAGCCTTATGTCTTCTCAGAAGGTGACTTGGTCTTTCTTTATGATCAGGATTCTAATAAACTTGGAGCGGGAGAATTTGAACCACTATGGATGGGACCTTACATTGTTAAATGTGTTTTGATGAAAGGTGCCTATGATTTGGTGGAATGTGATGGGATTCCATTGTCGCAGCCCTGAAATGGGTTGTATCTTAAATGTTACTATGCTTAGTTGATTGTAGTAAAACTCATTATATATATGCTTTGATTGCATTTGTGTGTGTGTTTCTTTTAGAGTTCTTATTTGGTTAGTTAATCCACTTCGCATTTTTTGTAGATGTCGAACTTTTTAGAACCATTTGTTGGTTATGTTGATGGAGCTAGTCGTAGTACGTAGAACTTATCTTCTGCAGCATGGGCCATCTTTGCTCCAAGTAGCGAGTTAGTGAGCTTTAGATGGATATGTATTGGATGATTGACAAACAATATCACTGAGTATAGAACATTGACTGAACTCCTCTCTGATGCCATTGTGCTTGGCATATGCCAAATCATCATTAGGCTAGACTCATAACTTGTCATACTACAACTTACTAGCATATATTCCATTTGAAACCCAACAATTCATCGCATGTTCCTTAGAGTTCGTATTTTGGAAAGGTATTTTGAGTTTATTCAATATCAACATATTTCCATAAATCTAAACACATTAACTGATTCTCTAGTGAATTATGTGTTAAATAGACATTTGCGGCATATGTAAAGTAAACATTTTCAATTCACATCATCATTTGAAAAGGATTGCATCACTTAACCATAATAAAGCTCTAAAAGTCAAATAGATAGTTGTAGATACCTATATATAAGTTTTTACAAATAGTTTTTTTCTAAGACAAAATTAGTCATCTAACCCAAAAAACTCAAAAATGTATGCAGAAAATATCCAAGTAAACTAGTGCTACTCATGATAACAGGTCACAAACCATGCTATCATGTGTAGGAGTCTCATCCAATGACTCCGCACACCAATGGTGTGGTGCTGCAATTGCATAGGTAACTCCTCAATCCAGATATCCGGAATGCCTAAGGTCAAACCCTCTATATGATCTTGTAGCTCGTCCAATGTCTCTGCTAAATCGGAGTCCTAGAGAACTGCTCTCCCAACAACTCTCTACACTGGCACACCTACCTCCCGTTTGCATACCACAGGTCAAAAAGATCCAACATCTGCATACATATAAAAAAAAATTGTTTAGTCTTGGAAATAATCAAAAAACACAAAAAAAGTAGAAACTTAAAAAAAAAAAAACACTATGGTCAAACAATTTACCAATAGCAGTCCACTGCATTCCAACTAGTAGCACGAGATCTAGATCACCACAAAAATCCATCCCTAAATATGGATATTCTGTGAAGGTCATCTCTTGAAGGTTGAACCACTCAAAGAAATTAGAGGAAAATGAGATCAATGACTAGGCAGCATGCCTAGCTAGCATGCCTAGCCATAAGATCTATCCACCTCTGCATCCGTGGGTCTCTAGGTCTAGGTACTCCCAGTGAGATGTGTTCTGGCTACATGAGTGGGATTCTCTCCAAGGCAAAAGAAATCAATATAGCCCCATAACCAATTTTTTTTGTCTTCCCATTCTTTACCTTGATCAATTGTTCTTTCATCGATGAAAAAGCTTCCTCACACCAGTTGAATACCTTTGGCTCCAGACACTCTAAAGCATATTGCATATATGAACTGTTTTCCAAATGTAAAGTTGCACTACCAGCTAGTTTGGAGAGTGTAAAAAGGAATGTTCTCAATGGTAAATCTTCAACATCCTTGATATTGATCTTTCTATCTCTACTAGGTTGAGATCCTTCTCAGCAGAACTATCGTATATGATCTCTCACTGATTCACCTTCTTTGGTAAATCTTGATAATGAGATGGGGGCACCCCGCCTGGATAGTCCTGTCAGAAAGTAAATATCCTCAATGATAAAGGGGATCACTTTACCCCTAATGTGAAAAACCTGATCAGTAGGATCCCAAGAACGAATAAGGTACTGAAGAAGTTCAATTTGTTTCCACATGCTAGATAATTGAAAATACTTCAGTAACCCACAATTTCATAGGGCATCAACTATTCCCTGATCATTTAGGGCAATCATGTCTTGTTCTTCATGTTCTCGTTCTCTCCATATAATAACCATTTTTATTCGATAAATTTTTGAAATGCAACCATTAGATAAGTTAAGATCCATTTTTTGCAAAAAAAGTTGAAAATTTGGGAGAAAATAGCTGTCAAAATTTGGTTTTTGTGCCCATCACATCCCTCCACTAGAGATAGTGCACTACAATGAATACTGCCTTCTAGATATATGCAATGTAGTGCAGCGTTCGATATGGAAAGGGTGTGTTAATATAGAGAGCGCAAAATGAAACCCTATGGGCCTCAAAAACCAATTTTTTTTTTCAAACCTAAAAATAAATGGAATAAAATGGAAGAGAACAGGGATAGCTCTTGCCTGGCCCGGACGGCATGAGAAATGATCTACAAAATCCTCTGCAATCAACAAGTGAAATTTGAGCTACAAAACTTCTCCAGAGCACCAAATCAAAGGGTAAAAGTAAAATGGTGAAAATGAATAATAAAACATGTTTTTAGGTTTATTACTTGCACGTTAATCGAGTAAACATTGGTTTTTATTCATTTTATCCATGAACATGTATTTTTTAATCCTCTTTGATGGAGTTTTGAGCAGGTTTAATAGCTGAAATCAAAATTCAACGTGCTTAAGTGTAAACTGAACATTTTGAACAGAAAGAAAACTTTCATTTCTTTTTCGAGCATTGTTAAAAACGAAAAGAAACCCCAATAGAGTCCTCTTTAAACTCTTTTTAGACTCTCTAAAAATGAAAAGATTGTCGAGCGCTTATCTATTCCAGCTCGTTAAAGGATTGGAAATGACATCTCTCTTGTATTATTTTATGCTTTTTTAGACTTGAGAGATTATTTTATGAAAAATAACTTATGGAGTTTCATTTCCGTCCCTTTTCAAACTCTCTAAATAGGAAAAGGACGGAGTTGTGTTTGTCGTTAATCTCATTAAAAACATCAAATAGCGATAAACTTGTCCATCTAGACAAAGCCGAGTTTCACCTTCACTAGACTCGTTAAGGCATCAAATAGTGATGGGTTTTCTTGAAGGGTAAATTATGCAACAAACATATGTTATCCTCCTCAAGCTTGATAAAAAATAAAGAGGTACTGGCCAGCAACGCCTGGGGAAAATGGGAAAAGTCGAGAAAACTTTATGGTAGAAAGTTGCTCTTGAACATGACACTTTCACTTCATCTTCGTGATTATTTGGGTCACGTTATCTGCTTGATGGTTATCACACCATTGGTTAATCATACCATCCATTACTTGGTTTTTGGTCAATGCTGCCAATTCATTTAGTGTCACCGACATGTTCAAGAGAAGTCATTCAGTTCAAACTTCATCCTTTGCAATACTGTAAACCTTAATTTTCATGGTCGCCATTCTGAACCTTGTGTTATCAGTCAATTCTCATCTCCAAAATCATTTACCTCATTTCGTGTCATAGATGTGGGATTCATCAAGGCCCTCTTGCGACGAGTTTCCTCTTGTCGACATTAGGACATCATCCAAGAAGTTGACTTAGAAACACCCCTTCAGTACCTTGAGGCTTACATACATCAATGGCAGGTTTCTTGCTTAGGGTGACATGTTGACATCAATGGCCTTCGACTGAAAGACTTTATATGGTGTTCGACATCAAATCATTTATTCACACCATGCGAAATGTATTATAATACCTTGAGGGTCATCATCATTATCAATGGTTCCTCTTGCATTTGTTAACAACTTATATCATTGGCTGGTAATCAGATGATGTCTTTCCATGTTCAACTTCAGAACATATATTCACATGGTTATATTTGTACTTGAGTGAAATATTGGACGAGATTGAAGACCCTAGATCTAGTTTCATCCATCCAGGCTACGATATTTTCAGGAGTACTAAATAAAATGTACAATGGCCTTACATTTATGTCAACCATTAATGTTTCTATATCTGTAGACGATTATATTTGTATATGTAATGAAAGTGTATAAGCTGAGCATGGGTATGCCTCCCTCAGCTAGTTCATGAGAAAAAATAAAATTGTCATGATATATGTATTGTAATTGATGCAGGTCACCTTCCGTTCGAAACCTATTCTCCTCATGATAAAGAATTTAACTCGACATATATATTTACAACTTCATGCTTTAGGGGGAAACTATTATAGGTCCATTTGGGCACATCAACCCCAACTTACGGATCGATACTATTAGGGCCCATCAAACCCTAGTACAAGTTGTTACATGCCCTAAAGAAGTTAATCATTAGAATGTCTTACTTCCAAAGAAGTTCCATCATTGAAAACATCCAAAAAATACCTCTAAGAAGATAAACATAGGTAGGCCTTCATTAGAGTGCATTGTAATGCAAATATTACACTGAGAGGATGATATGCAGTGCACTTGGTCCCTCTTTGGCTTGTGCTGAGCGACTTTGAGCAAATTTCCATGAGGGTTTGAAGATTCTTTATCCATTGGAAGCCTCTAAAAGTTTCTTAATGCCACCTGATCCTTTGAGTTCACATTTGGATGAGAAAGGGAATTAGGAAACATCAATACCCTATCCCTTCTTCCATGGAACTGATTTCTAAATTTACAAAGGCATTCATTACCTCCATTGATGGCATAACCTCCTTCACTCACCTATAAATAGATCACTCATCCAAGAGATCTGGGCTAAAAAATATTAAGTTGTAAGGGGATGCTGGTGCTATGAGATTAGAATTGAGTGCAAGTATTGTGATAGTGTTGGAGTGTCATGCTTTTCATGAGGTGATGAAGGATTGAATTGGAAGGATGACACTAGATTGAGCTCATATGGGTTGTAATCTTTCCTCTTATCCTTAAAATTTTCAAGACTTTTTCCTTATGCTTGTGTTATATGTTAATGCATTCATATGTATATCATGTTTTCGATTCCATGTTATTTATAAGCAATAGATCATTATGCTTTGATTGGTTTTTATGTCTTTGATTGTACAGGTACTTTCAAAGAAACTTAAGTACAGAAATGAGCAGCAAGATCGGTCAAGGGAGACAAGGAGCTAGTGAAAACTACAAGTAGGTTTCTCTTCTCTCTTGTTTTATCTGTTGATTATAGAAAAGGTTAAGATTACTTTGTCTATTGTTTCTAGATCCGCTACTAGATCTAGAGGGTTAGGAATTTATCCAAGAACACTAAATATTCCCAAAACAAGAGCACCCTGGCATGGACTTAACTACTTTGCAACGCACCCTTACATGGGCCTACTTACGCTGGTCACCTTAAAGATCATTTCAGGATGTCTTCAAGTCATGAAACTATCTGGGAAGGAGGAATTCAAAAGGTTGAATTGTTTGGGGCATGTAGCAACTGAAATTAGGGTTTGATGAGCCCTAAAATACTAATTTGGATGATGGGAGTGATATGCCTAAATGGATCTATAACAGTTGCCCCTAAAGCATGAAGTCAAAAAATGTAAATGTCGAATGAAATGCTTTACGATGTGATGAGGATGTTTCGAGATGGAAGGTGACCTACATCAATTACAATACATATATCATAATATTTTGATTTTTTTATGAATCGTTGGGGGAAGGAATACACATGCTTATCATATAGAATTTCATTACATGTACATACACATTTGTCTACAGATATAGACCCATAAATGGATGACCATTAGTGTAAGGACATTGTACATATGATTTAGTACTCTTGACATCACAATCCGGATGGATGAAACTAGATCCGAGGTCTTCTATATCATTCAATCGTTCACTCTAGTATGAGTCTAACCATGTGAATATGTGATCTGATGTCAAACATGGAAAGACACTGCCTAATTAACAACCAATGATGTAAGTTGTTAACGGACACGAGAGAAATCACCGATAATGATAATGATCCTCAAGGTACTGAAGTACGCTCTACATGGTCTAAATGGATGTTTTGATGTTGAACACCATACAAAGTATTTTGGTCAAAGGCCAATGATCTCAACCTATCACTGGAAGCGAGAAACTTGTTATTGATGTATGCAATCCTCAAGGTACTGGAAGGGTGTTTCTAAGTCAACTTCTTGTATAATGTGCAGATGTTGACAAGAAGCGACTCGTCGCAGGAGGGCCTTGATGTATCCCATATCAACGACACGAAATGAGTGTAATGATTTTGGAGATGGAGTTTGACTGACGACACAAGGTTCAGGAATGACGACCATTAAAATGAAGGTTTATGGTATTGCAAAGGATGAATTTTGATTGAATGACTTCTCTTGAACATGTTGGCAACAATGAAATAAATCGGTAGCATTGACCCAAAAAAAGTGATGGATGGTATGATATAACAATGGTATGATAACCATCAAGCTGATAACCCTACCTAAGTAGTCACATTGATGAAGTGAAAGTGTCATGTTCAAGAGTGACCTACTACCATAAAGTGGTTTTCCCCTTTTTCCATTTTCCCTAGTCATTGCTGATCAATACCTCTTTATTTTTAACAAGCTTGAGAAGGATAACATATTCTTGTTGTATAATTCCACCCTTTGGGTGAATCCTTAACGACTCCAGTGAAGGTGAAACTTGGTCTTGTCTAGATGGACAAGCTTGTTGCTATTTAATGTTTTAACGAGTTTAACGACAAAGATAACTCAGTCCTTTTCATGTTTAGAGAGTTTGAAAAGGGTCAAAAATAAAACTCCAGAAGTTCTTTTTCATAGATTTGTCTCTCAAGTCTGAAAAAGCATAAAACAATATGGGAGAGAACCTATTGACCATGTTCGATCAATGCATTCCTTTTTTGTAGTTAATCTATCTTAGCCTGAAAAAGGGTTAAACTTATACTGAGTAGATGTTGTTTCCAATCCATTAATGAGCTGAAAGGGATAAGTGCTCGACAATCTTTTCATATTTAGAGAGTCTTAAAAGAACTTGAAGAGGACTCCATTTTGAGGAATGAGTGGTGTCTCGGATAGCAACTGATTCCGATGATGTTGGAACTTCTCAAAACATGTTGACTTATGTGAAGAGGCTAGCTAATAATACCACTACAACCAAGTGAAAGCATATGATCGGCCAAGTAGATAGTGACAATGGAAGGAGAAAAACCAAGGCTCATCTAATGGAAAAGGCTAATAGAATGGAAATCATGAGGGTTAAAATGGAAATGGGTTCATTTTTACACAAGCTCAAAACAAAAAACTATGCTTTGATTCAGTTTCATTTTTAGATAAGCTTGAAATGAAGAACTATGCTTGAATTCAGTTTCATTTTTACACAATCTTGAAATGAAGAACTATGATTGAAATTGGTTTACATGCCCCCAACATGATGACTTGATTCTAGGTGCATGCCCCCTAAGCTTCATTACATTCACCTAAGTAGAATACTTGTGGCTATTAGGTGGATGAATGAAGGTTCATTTATGAGATCAAGTGAAATATTCGACTAGGATTTTATGAGATTTACTCAGAGAATTGACTTCGAACTTTGCTCCAGGGGACCTTGTTTCATTTTTTAATGAGCTTGGCACAAGAAAAGGGACTCCGCTCAGATTTCTTGTTTCATTTTTTAACGAGATTGACACAAGACAAGGAACTATGCTCATGCCATTTGTTTCATTTTTTAATGAGGTTGACACAAGACCATGAACTATCCTCATATTCCTTGTTTCATTTTTTAACAAGCTTGACACGAGACAAGGAACTATCCTCATCTCTTTGTTTCATTTTTTAATGAGGTTGACACAGTAAAATAACTATCCTCTGACCCTTTGTTTCATTTTTTAATGAGGTTGATACAAGACCAGGAACTATCCTCATATTCCTTTGTTCATGACCCATAAGAGGTCATGAATTCCAAGAGGTTCTCATCATGGGAGAACAATGCTCTGAAAGGGATCCATAGTAAGGAATCCAAGATCTAGTTCCAATGCCCTAGTACATAATGTACAACATCATGGAATCGATCGTATGTTGATGTAGGAATACAATGTGCTTCCACATAATTGACCTGTGGCGGGGAAGATACCATTGGGACAAAAGGATCATTTAAGGAAGATGGTTGACTGGAAGCCATATTTGGATTGGGAAATGAAAGCTGGTCAATGTTGACAATTCTTCCTTCATGCAAGAAACACATCACCCAAAAGAGTGTTGAAACAATAGCTCCCATGTCATAAACATAGTCACATCCAAGAAGTAAATTGTAATATAAAGGGCTTGGGACTACCATCACATTCAGATAAACAATTTTCCTCCTAAAGTAATAGGAAACTATGGAAGGATCCCTAATGGTTGACTGGTTCCTTTGTTAAAAGCCAAAAGATTTTGGGTAATAGGCACAAGTGGCAGTGAACTGAGCACTTGCCAAATAGTGGAGGAAAGGATACTCACAGATGCACCTTCGTCTATAATAGTGTCAGATACAATCATATTACAGACCTGCACTATGATCTATAATGGCACATAAGAAGGAAGACAGAATCCTGTTAGTCAATTCGAATCAAAGGAAGTGACCAGACTACTTGGAGGGGGTACTGTAAGAACGAGAGAATTACCCGCTTGAGTTACAAGAGTGGGAGGATTTTCCTCCTGTCTTGATGGAATAGGAGGATTTCCCCCAAGCTCATTGGAATCTGAAGAAACAAAAAGAACCTGAGTGGTATCATATTCACTCTCTTCGGGAAAGGTATGATTAACTGAAGGTGAAACATTGTCAAATATTTCCTCAACCTGTGATTGGTCAGGTATAGAATCATGGGATTCACATTCATAGAGAGTGGGATTGACTGATGGTTGATTTGGGTCAGCCACTTTATCAACTAGTGAAGGATTAAGGGAGAGTTTTCTCTAACTAGATGAAAGTCACTGCAGAGAAGCATGATGGTTATCCAACACTTTTTTGGCTTCATCTAGATAGGGACAAAGGTGAATGGGGTGATTCCCTTCACATAACCTACATGAAAACTTAACTTTACCCTTCTTTCCATGAACTTTACTACCACTAGTTGATGGTGTGTCACCAGCATGATGTCTAGAAGTTGATGAAACATGACGATGTGAGCGAGAAGACCATTCTTCTAATATTTGAGGAATACCAGGACAATTTCGAAGAATATGGTCTCCCATACAAAGTTTGCATGGATATCAAATTTTGTGAGGCTTATTGGATGGTTTATCATCAGAAGTTGCATTTAAAGCAATGGTTGCTTGGTTGCCCCCTGCTGAATTTTCTTCTTCTTCTTCTTCTTCCCTTTATTCATCTTCTTAGCCACTTGGTTACTAGTACCAATACTTTCACCAGATGAAGAGGAATAAGGAAAAGGGTTAACTTTAGGATCAACTAGATGTTGATTTTTTCGAGTTGGAGGAGTACTCGATTGCAAAGAAATCATGACATTTTGAACCAAGGAGGTTAAAAGCAACCATATTGTCAAGCTAATGGTAAGTCTCGAAAGGGACAATGTAGCCATATAAGGAGCACCAATATTTCCGAAAGGAGGAGAAGGACTAGGATTCCCATCAAAAGGAATTTTTTGGTCAGAGGACTCCAGATTTGTCACCATATGTCCCAACCTAAGATCAACTAAGCAGCGGGCGTGGAGGATGTTATCTATGGAGAATCAATTTTATTTTAATCAAAGTAAAATAACAAAAGAAAAGAGGGATAATCAAGGAAAAAGGTTTACCAAGCAACTGTGAACTCTAGAATACCTCCCGACAAACTAAGAAGTACGAGTAGGCAATCTCCCGAATGTTGTGTTTGGTGTATCACAGTATACAAGGTGACTGACTCGGTTACCTTAGGATGGATAGAAAATTAGTGTTGTCCTCCCATATATACCCTAAAGTACATGGAGGCCCAGTTCGTATTAGCGTTGTCTAATGCAAAATTGCATAGTGAGAGCATTCCCATATACTTTACATACTGTAACACTGCCCTATATACCCGAAGATACGTGGATGAGCTATGATATACTCATGTACATGGAATGAGGTATCACACTCAGAATGTATCACAGGAAAGTTAGTGACAACTGCTATGTTCTACGGCATTGGAACATGTTTCTAGCCTAGAACCTCTAGATGTTATTCATTAGGTGACAATGCTCCATTAGGTAAATTAAGTTTAGTTTTAAGTTGATGTTGCTTAGGAATTTTCCTTTCAAGGTTAACCTCGTGATGTATTTTCAATTCCTAGAATGCAACTAATATGATAAGCATTATTTCCATTCAATTTAAAAATGAAAATCTTAGCTAATATGGATAGAGCAATCAGATTTCTTTCAATCAAAGAGAAAAGAGCACAATCTAATGCAATTTCCCTAAACTATTCCTACAAACACACAAAACTTTTTTAATGCAAAATGCATGTATTTCTTTTCGATTTCCTTAATGTGAATATGAACAAAAGGAAACTAATGCACATACAATCAATCAATCTTTAACAAGAATGAAGACTTTACTACAGTTATGTTTCGAAGGAAAAGAAGACTTTTACGACACTTTCTTTCTAACAAATATTAATCGACTATAATCTAACTTTGTTTATGGATCGATAATGACAAATAAAAAATTTAAGAAAAATTAATCAACCAAGTCAAAGTAGGGCTAACAAAGGAGATAAAAACTTGTTTTCTGAGACATGACATTCATTGACCAATCAACAAGCAATCAAACAGAAGAAATTTGGCAAGAAACTCAATCCAAAGGTGGGAAACTATCCCTAGGAGGATCAGCGCAACCCTGAATGGGAGACAATGTGCTTCAGAGTAATGTTGCTAAGCCAAGGGTGCTTTGCAACGTACTGTGTCCCTCACAAGCCTGTGCTGGTGACAGTAAGCCATTTCAAAAGGAAAATTGACACAGGTTTTGACCAAAATTCAATGCAATAAAGCTGAAATACAATCAATGAAAACAAGTAGGGTCTACAAGAGCGTCCTAGGAGGTGGATAAGCTACTAGGAAGGATGATCATCCCCAGTGGAGTCACCAATTTGTTTTGGAGAATCTAGTATCTATGGACAAATACTAATTCCCTAAATAAGTTTCCATATCTAGAACAACAGTTTAAAGCACTT
This sequence comes from Pinus taeda, assembly GCA_000404065.3. NCBI lineage: Eukaryota > Viridiplantae > Streptophyta > Pinopsida > Pinales > Pinaceae > Pinus > Pinus taeda. The sequence goes on along the minus strand of APFE031181133.1, from coordinate 398,943 downwards.
TAGCCTTTTCCTATAAGCAATAGATAAGACAAAGAGAATGAGAAGTTCTACTTGTAGTTTTTCTTTCATCTTATCTCCTTTGTATCGGTCCCATCACTCCTTCCCATACTTAACACGCAAGATAAGTACCTATAAACATGAACAGAAGATAAAGAACCAATCAAAGCAAAAGATCTATTGATTACAAGTAAATGGAATCAGATACATTCACACATATAGGAATCATATAATAAGATAAGCATATGGAAAAATTTTCAAATACTTTATTGAATATAAGAAGGAATTACAACCATCAAGTCTGATTTGAAGTCACTCCTCCAACTTTGATCCCATCCACATCACATCAAAAGCATGAAAATATTGTAGCATAACAATACTTGTCTCAAATTCAATTCTCATAGCAACATTATCTCCTTACAATTCAACATAGTCCAGCCCCCGATCAATTAGATGAGTGCTCAATTTATGGGAATATGGAGGAACTTATTTCATAAATGGGGGTATTGAATGCCTTCCAGACATAGAATTAGTTCCATGGAGGAAGGGATAAGAGGATAGGATGCATCTTAACTCATTCCTCATCCCTTTTCTAGCTCATAGGAGTTGATAAAACAGGGAAAATTCTAGAAGAATCCAAGAGATTAGAATATTCCCCAAACCTTATGTGAATTTTGCTCAATCTCGCCCAATGCAGGTCAAAGAGGGCCTAAGTGCTTTGCAGAGCACCCTGGCATGGACTTAACTGCTCTGCAACACACCCTTACATGGGCCTACCTGCACTGGTCCCTTTAGAGATCATTTCAGGATGTCTTCAAGTCATGAAACTATCTGGGAAGGAGGCATTCAAAAGGTTGACTTGTTTAGGTCATGTAGCAACTGAATTTAGGGTTTGATGAGCCCTAAAACACTGATTTGGATGATGGGAGTGATATTCCCAAATGGATCTATAACACTTAGGAGATCTGATGGATGTTCTATCCTCATGACTTGGTGAAGGGTGAATTATTATAGAAGTTTCCAAACTTCTCTTCACCCTAGGTGTCTAGATCCATTACCTCAACAAGGTCATTATTCTTATTTATTCTCATCTCATGTAAGGGGTCAGGCTAGTTCTGGAATTATAGAGATTTAGCTGGAGATTATTGTCACTATTACAGTTATAAAAGGAAAGTCAATGAGACTAGGATGTTGAGCTAGAGGGGAGGTCATCTCATGTGTAGAAGGTATATGACTTTATGTATTTTCATTGATGATTAATGAAGAATAATGATTCCTTTCCCTTACATTTTATTTTCATTATGTGTTCATATATGCTTTGTTTATGATATTATTCTCTTTACGGAAGGTAATGTTGATTTTTTGTTGGTGTATGTGTGTAGATCTATTAGATCGTTATAGCTAGGAGCAAGTTATTAAAGTTGAAGTTGGTTCTTTGGCATCAAACTCAACACCCTACACCAAATTGTGAGGGATTAAGTGCATCTCTTCGAACCATTTACTTGAGATCTCATGAATGGATGTTATGGATGTTGAGGAATCTAGTTGATTTGTTTCCATTGATCTTTGTAGACTTGCACACACATACTACTTGGTGATATTTAGGGGAAAGATCATGGAGAAATAATTCCTTGTGACTATGCATTAATAACTACAACGAGAAGTACAAAGAGAGGTTTATGGCAAGTGGGTTATCCTAGAAAGAGGGAGTGGACTATGATGAGATTTTTTCCATAGTCGCAAGGTACACTTATATTAGAACTACTATTGATATTGCTTTTATTATGGGTTGGAAGATACATTAGATGGGTGTAAACACTGCATTCCTCAATGGTGTGATTGAGGAGGAAGTTTTCATAGAACAACCTCAGGGCTTTGAGGTACATGGGAAGGAGTCCCATATTTTTGTAGATTTAAGAATTCTTTTCATGGAATCATGCAGGAGCCTAAGGCATGGTACTCCAAGATTGATGGAGACTTGATGAGTTTGGGCTTCACCAAGAGTTTTCTGGAATTAGACCTTTACTACATGGTTGTGGATCATGATCTTATGATATTGGTGATATTTTTTTGATGATTTTTTCATCATAGGGGAAACGAGACTCATCCTTAGGTGCAAGGGGGAGTTAGCCTTTGAGTTTGAGATGAAAAATATTAGCTTGATGCACTATTTCTTTGTTTGGAGGTGTGGTAAATACTAGATGAGATCTTCCTCAGAAAAGGGAAGTAGATTGTTCAAATTTGAGGAGATGCTATATGATGTATTGTAAGTCCATGGATACACCTATGGTGAACAATATGAAGAACTTGAGTGATTCTACTTCAAATTTAGATTTGGAATATCCAATGATGTACAGGAAGTTGGTTATATCCTTGATGTACCTAGTTAACACCAAGCCAAACATTTCGTTTGCAATGAACACCCTATGCCAGTATATGGTTGAGCCAAGGCAGATGCATTGGTTTTGAAGAAAATAATGTGTTGAGGTACCCATGTGGTGCAATTGGATATGGTTTGAGATATATATCAGGTGGTGAAGTGAAGTTGTAGGGATATACAGATTCATGTTGGACAAGGAGTGCAAATGATAGAAAGATCACAACAAGCTGCTACTTCAACTTGGTATAGGCTATGATATTTTGATTTAGCTGGAAGAAGGCTTATGTCACACTTAGTACAACAAAGGAACAATATATCTCAGCCACTTCCATAAGTTAGGAAATAGTGTGGATTCAAAAAATACTTCTAGGGCTATTTGATCAGGAGCTTGAGCCGACCTTGCTATTTTATGATAATCAAAGTTGTGCCGAGCTCTCAAAGAATGAAATTTTACATGATAGGTAGAAGCACATTAAGATCAAATATCACTTCCTTTAAGACACGGTATAGAGAGGAGAAATTGAGCTACAATACGTATCCATAAATGAGAAGATTGCAAACATTCTCACCAAGCCTCTGTCTAGAGAAAAATTTGTATAATTCAGAGACAAGCTTAGTGTGATGTAGAATGTCTCCCTTGTTGAGAGGGAGAGTTGGTGTCCTTTTAGGATAGGGTAGAACATATACTAAGATGTTAGAAGGAATTGGTCAGATCATGTTGATTTGACTACGAGAGATGGGTACATTCACATGAGAAACCAGAAGGACTTGGCTAGGTCATTTTGATTTGATTAGGGGTGAATGGCCCAAGGAAAATTGCAGACTAAGCATATCTTCTCCGTAAAATTGAAAAGTAATTGGATGGTTCATGCTGATTTTACTAGAGGATATAGATTAAATTCACCTAAGAAGTCATAAACGACTTTGGTTGGGCCATTTGGCTAGGGTTGAATGGTCCAAGGGAAGATCCTCTCCTAATAAGCGACAAAGGACTTCGGTTGAGTCATGTTGATTTGACTAGAGGAGATTGAGACAATTATGTAAGTAGTGATAAAAGAATTTGGCTAGTCCATGCTAATTTGGCCAAGGTTAAATGGCCCAAGATATTTACATTTCCTAATCCATGATGGAGTTGTCTATACACATGCATCAACATAGCAAGCTCATGAAATTTTATTCCAAAGGAGAAATTTTAGCTAAGGGGAAATCAGTTGTAGCCAAGGAGAATAAATCCATTTCTAGGAGGGAGTTATTGTTTCTTGTTTCATTGGGAGTTTCCCACATGCAGAGAGGTATAATAATTATACCTAGAAGAATTGCGAAAAATTAAAATAAAATCTTTATTTTTTAGGGATCATGTAGGCTCAAAAAGGACAAGTCATCCCCACCATGAAAGGGTGTGTCCATTGGTCAAATTCAACCTGATTTGAAAAGTATATATACATAATGTGACATCTTCATTTTGATAATTCATCCTCATATCCTCTCCTCTAGAGCAACAACACGTGATAGAAAGAGGCCAAAATGACTGAAATTTGATCAAGTTTGAGTTTGATCGAGTTTGACTATTGAATAGATTTGAATACAATATGGATTTGACCATAGTCTTTTGAATTTAGCCCAATTTTATAGCAAGTCTTTGACCAAAAAACTAAGCTTGATTGTAAAGCACAATTTGACTGTTGGACCAACATTGACTTTTGTAGTTTCTAGCTAGTTTGACCAGTGTTGAATTACTAGAAAATAATGAGGTTTCACTAGTATTTGGACTTAGATATTGGCACATATTTCTACAAAATTTGGAATTGTAAACCTTGTTGAAGAATAATTTATCCTAGAAGAAACATTGTTGGGTTTTCTCCCAAGGTTGTGTTTCCTAAGGTAAAATTGTTGTCAATATTGTGCATGGTTGTGTCGTTATGATATTACTATTTTTGTTTCATTTACTGTTGAGATTTTCTATGTATAATTATTGAATGATATTAGTGGCATGAGATAAATTTTTCAAGATCATTAGGTCTTAATTACCAAATAAAATAATTGGTTTCTACTATACATCTTATAGAAAATTCAACAATTATGGATAGTCCTTTAATTAATCAACATTATTATTTTTTTATTTTTGATATATCCTTTTTCCTGAGGGTTTGTGGAGTACTAATGCGTGCACTTGCATGACAAGATATTGTTGGAGTTTGATAGACTAAATATCACACAAAATGTGGGGGGGGGGGGGGGTGTGTGTAATAAGTTAATGGTAAAATTTGTCTTTTCGAAACATTTCATTATAAAAATATATATAGCTATGTACCATAACCATTTGTAGCATAAAAATAAATTGAAATCATGAATCAAAAAGCCATCATTACATCAACACAAAAGGGCAGAAGATTTTATGCGGAAACCCTTGTTGGAGAAACTAAAAAATATATTTTTTTCTCTTTTTCTTCAATTCATTACATAGATTTGAAGGCATAGGTCTGCTAGAGGAATCCACTCCCAATATGTGCAAGCAACTACTTATGATAGGATACAACCTGATTGAGGCACTAACCTTGAAAATGTGTAAGCAACCACTTGCAATAAGATACAACTTGATTGATGTACCCACCTCAGAAATGAGAAAGATTTGACTTTCTATAGGCTTCAACTTGATTGAGGAAACAACCTCAATGGAGGCACTCACCTCCTTCTTCAACTTTGTGTGGACCGCTTTTCACAATATTTCAAACTGGATCCACCTACTCTTTAAAGTAGGACTTCAAAATTGATCATGCTACTGTTATCATACCATTACCACCAACCTGTTAATCTTGTTCAAACCTTGTTACATCATGTTCATCAATCTGGTCACATAAAACCCTTATCAAAACCTATTATGGCCATATACACAATAATAATTACAACCTGCTCATAAGCTACCAAAACACATTAAACAGATCATAGACATAAAAAATATATCATTAAGGATAATCATGCCTTCAAAAATTCTCATTTTTGAACCTTGATCATCATGCTTCTTTCAAAATGAAAATTGGCTTTGAAATGAGCCCAAAACCCCCCAAAAATATATAAAATAAAAAGATTAATTAATTATTTGATAGAATGACCCTTTCAAGGCACATTCTACAAAATACCCTATTTCTAGTGATGGTTCTACAAATTTTTCTCCTTAGGACTCCTAATTGTTTGACAAAACGAAAATATAGAGGGAAAATTAAATAAATTCTAGCCTTATGGACATCCATGTTTGAACTTAAGATCTTGGCTACCAATTACAACTTTGATACCAACCTCACTTTCTGAAAATACATATAATGCTATATTCTTGCACTCCTTTTTTATAATTAGATTGAATCCAAAAGGGCTAAGCATGAGGACCAATCTCGTGGTTAGTCCGCGTTCGATCTTACATGTCTATCCACGTTGCACTAGATATAACGTCTACAATCTGTCATATCTACACATTAGTCCACTATGCATGTATGCAATCAAATGGAAATGAAATATTGTTAAAGATTTTCATCCACAAAACTTGGTAGTATGGAACCCTATGCCATATGTACAAACTTTATCAACACCTCCACTATAGAATTTGGCCACTGTTATAAGTAGTTAGATTGTAAGCAAGAATAGGAATATACAACTTCCATTGTAATTGGATTTAGTATTATAACTATGCCAACCTATGATATATCATAACCAATGCATAAACCTTACCTCCAATATATATAGCTAGACATAGGACAAGAAGGGTATGTAGATCTCAAGATATAAACATTTTCTCTGTCATTGTAACTAGATCCAAGTATGTTGACCTCTATTATTTTCAGTTAGATAATGAAATTTTCCTTTATAATATATAATCAATTTATGGGCTTCCATAATATACCATCCATCATTCATAGGTCATGTCATAAAACAAAATTACCCACACTCAAGCACCAAGCAACCTATTAGGTTTCCATTAGCGAGACTCATCCTCCTTAGTTCATGGAACCCTTATTCATATGCACACATGCTTGACCATGTCGTATTTGAAAATTGAGAACAACATTGACGAAACTGAATCAATGTAGCCCTTTTGAACTCATAGCTAGAATCATTATCAATCACAAAGCTTATGTTCTTCTCTTTCTCCATGGGAATTCACAATAATTTGAAGCCCATGGAGATGTATATATATATATATATATATATATATATTTATATATATATATATATATATATCTATGCAGTTAAGTGGTCCTAGGGATTGAGCAAGCCAACCATGGGCCAACATTTACTCGTTCATATATATGGTTTAAAACCATAACGCCACATCCATATAACCCTATTGAGACCCAAAGACACAATCACTAATACCTTTTCACAGATGACCATGCCATGTGACCAGGTCCATAGGGGTCCATGTTAATTGACATGCTAATATTAGCCTAATGTCATCATGCCATGTGGCAGCCTATGAGGGATATCATGTGTCACCTATTTTCAACCTTTTCACCAATCAAAATGCGTCATTTATCCATGCCATGTGGCAATCCATGGTGGCACCACATCACCATGTTGATTTCATATCATGATGTGTCATGCCATGTATTTGCTACATCATAAATGCTTCCATGTCATTTCCTATAATCAACTGCCATGTATTACTATCATCATTATTGTCATCACACCCACATCATCTCTTCTGTCCAACTTCCATTTTCCACATGTATGCCCATTAGGAGTCTACTGCATGTCACATCATTTGTCTAGAGAATGAGGTTAAACTTTGAGCATGCTAAAATACCATAGACCTTTCAAATTCTTCATCTAATTGTCAGATCTATCTGATTTGAGAAAATACTTGACCTTTAACTGTGTCAAAATTCATGCAAGTTTATGTGACATTCATCGTAGATTTGACCACTTTCAAAAATATTCCTAGAAGATGCACATTTATTAACTAATTTGGTGTTAGCGGGGTTTGCCCCATAGTTTAGGTCCTTTAGTAATGTTTATCATCAAATGGACATAATTTTTAATTTGGAAAATTTTTTCAGAGTGTGACATATTGTTGGAAAGATGTTAGTGAGGACTATTCAAACATGTTATACATAGACTCATTAGGATGTAATAACGTATGAAAAAATCTCAATAAACTACAAACCTCTTTAATTTCACTTGATGAGGACATGCAAGAGACCAAGCTACCATATTGATTCATGAGTAACACTATCGGTCCATTACGCATCCCCTTTTACATCAATGATAAGACTATGTGCAAAAAAATCCCCCTTTTTCATTGATGGCAATGCCATCATATATTGATTGCCATTGATGGAAACAAGAAAAACTCTCCTTGTCGTGTATTGGGAAAATATCTCCTTGATATGCACCAAACTCCCACTAACATAATGTTGGGGACTTCCCCTCTCTACTGCAAAGAATCCTCCTTCTTTATTTTTCAATGCCTTCCTCATTAATGTCTGCATTATATCCCCTAATGTCTTTCTTGTTAATGTCTACTCTCTCTCCCCCTTTGACATCAATGGCAAAGGGATATGGTTTTTGAACAATTATTCCATGATTGTGTGGACCTAATCCTATTGTAAATGGAATCTTTCCTTGAGACCACACGTTTGTAAGTGCCTACCATGCCTATCAATGTTTGCATTCTAATTTCTTTTTAACTTTCCTTTGGACTTGATAGAGTCTCCCCTGTTGAGAAATGTAACTAGCAATAGTTTTCATAATTGATTTTAATTCTTATGTATTTGTCAAAATAAAAGAAAAAGAAAATTTATTGTAAAATAAAATTATATATAAGCATGGGTTTCATGATTTATTTATTTTGTTTATAGGTCAAATCAACCATTGAGTGCTTTTAGGTTTGTATCATGAGTAATTTTCCTTGTCATCTTGTATTAGATCCTTCTTGGGCTTATTGTGTCAAAGAAAGAAAATCTATTTAACGTGATTTGGTCATTTATGCCTCATCCACCAAGTCAGCGTGCCCTCTCTACAAGTCAACTTCAATGAAGGTATTCAACCACCTTGAAGACTATAAATAAGAGATGTATTTGACATATTGTGATGGAAAGTAAGAACTACCTTGATTTACAATTCAATTGAAGGAAGAGAGTGTGAAATACTTAGAAGAAGATCTAAATCTATTTCCAAGGAAGAAATATGAATGTGAAGAAGGAATAAGCCTCTTATGAAGCCTAGAAGGAAGAAAATACATCTCTATCTATAACACATGTGAGAAAGTCCAAGATAGAACAACAAGATTGGGGGAAAAAATTTGCAGAGGTAAAAGGAAGGTTGAGATCCTAATTGGAGAAAAATTTGCATTGACGTGGTTTGACTTTGATGGTATAACAATTTGTTGACTTGGGTATCTTTATCTTGATAAAGGAAGGATAACTAAAATGATGACTAAGATGGAGGAGGACCTACTGTTGGTATAGAGGTATTGGTTGTCTCGTTTGATTTGGTTCTTGAAAAAGAGTAGAAAATTTTGGGTTTTCCCCTAGGAGAGGGGTCTTTCTCTGGATTGGAGCCTATCTCTGGTGTTCTTCTTATTGCATTTGAGATCTTCATTATTTTGGAAATTGTCTTGATGAGAAGAACTTAATAACAAAAAAAGCGTAATAATAAATCACAAGAAATTTTCATGGTAAAGAGAAATAAAATTAAATAAACCCTGATAATTTTCCCTAAGGATTTCTCAACATGGTATTAGGGCTAAGGACAATACCATAGGTAGATGGAAGATCATTATTGTTATGAATGGTTTTCAGTTCTAGAAGAACCAACTTGATTAAGAAGAAGACTGGATATGAAGTAAACAGGTGAGTCTTGGCATTCAATTTTGAGATATCTCTATGAACGAGACTGAAAACTTTAGAGGATCCATTAATTTTTTGAGGGTTTAGTCTAGGGCTAAATCAATAAAGAAATATGGTTGCAAGGATTGAGGATTCCTACGTATTGAGAAAGTCTAAAAGACATTCTATCTCCTATTAAGAGAAGTCAGAGAAGCATATAAAGGAGGATTGTTCTAGGGCAAGGGTCATGTACAATTTCTGAAAGAAAGACTGAGACCTATTAGTCATTTAGAATCTTTCCTTGAAGGAAGGAAAGTAGTTACCTTAAAACATAAGATAGCTCACAGTAAATAAATTCATCATAGGCTTAGTTTCAAGGTCTTTTACAGAGCCTGTAAAAATGCCCTAACGAGATAATTGTAGTCACTATATAAAATTTAGAAGTTCCAATATCAACCAAATCTATAATTGATGACAAATCCATTATCAATGAACACAAAATTAAAAATAAACATTAGGGAACTTTTCGAGGGGTTGTTTGAAGTAAGAAAGCAATAATAAAAGGTATATTTTGAACTCTTATAGCATAATTCAAGAGAAGTGGCATATTTTTATCTTGGAAGAGAAAGCATATAATATCTTGGGACCATCTTGAAGCAAGTCAATACTATTTTATACTATCAACTCCTTATCAAACTCAAGTAAGTATTGATATTTCTCTTGATGTTTCCATCATCTAACAATATGTTTTCAGTTTGCAAGGAAAGTAATAAGCTTGATGGAACATCAAAGAAAAATATACATAATCTTGAGGTATGTATAGAATTTTTATTTGTTAAGGGTCTAGTAAGAAATGTTTGGGGGTTTAGTTGTCTATATGATTCCAGGATTTGTAAGTTCTCATTATGTTAAATATTGTTAATATCTAGGATTGTAAACCCTAGATAGTACATGAAAACCCTAATCATATAGAATCCTTAACCTTATTCTATTTCATTACCTCATATGAAACCAAAATTTTGGTTTTGTAGGTAGCTTACAGATAAAGGGAAAATCTTAGTAAGGATAATTGAAACCCTAAGGTTGATATTTTGAAGGGTAACTTCAATAATATTTGGGATTGGGTCTCACACCCCTAGGAATTTTACCTCTCTAAAAGATTCCATGAAATCTATAAATTGTTAAAATCATAATCAAACTCTTGTACTTGTATGCTTTTGGTGGTACTTGTTAGTAAATGTTGTAGGTACATAACGAAATGCTAAAGCACATGGTGAATGAAGGACATTTAACTTGATAATCAAAATGAATCCATGGATAGTTTGATAAAAGTTAGAATCATATGAAGATGTACCATGAGGATGCTAATGCTTCATTAAAGAAGACTGTCATAGTGAGAGGGAACCATTCAAGTGGAAACCCTTCAAGGCTTTCATAATAAGAAACTCAAGGTATGCTTAATATTATTATAGTTATAATAGGTATCCATCATAAAATAAGGTAAGATCATTGTGTATTTAAATTTTTTCATTGTGACTCTCATTTTTCTATAGAATCATAAATATTTTTATATTGTTAGGGTGTTTGATATTTAGATTAAAACAAACCTTGTAATACATATCTTTTGATATTATTTCACTTTGGTAAAACACTATCCTTTTTAAGGTTTTTTGATGATATCTAGGGCATACAATAAAACCATACCCTTTTAGGGTTTTGTGATAGTATATAGGGAGTATGAAAAAACCCTTATAGAAGTTGATAAAAAATCCTAGGGCATGAACAATGAAACCCTAGGTGTAAATTCTTCCCATATGGTTGAAACCCTAACATGTTTTATTTGTTGGATATCTAAGGTTCATTATTAATGTTTTGATGATGATATCCACGGTTTTTGATAAAACCCTAGAAAAGGTTGTTGTAAGAGTCTAGGCCATGAATGTGTATCCCTAGTTTATTGCTAACTAGGTTTAGGTTTTGAATATCTAAAGCTTGATTTCTTATTCAAAGTTTTTGAAAACCCTATATGTTCTCCTTATGGTAAAGTTAATATTCATGCTCTTGTACACACATATTCATGCTTAGTTGTACTTGTTAAAATGTAAGACTACATGATGATGACTTTATGATGATACTTGATGATGAATTTTATGAGCATGATGGAAATAGGGAGCTATGAGAACCCTAATAACATTGAATTTTATGTTGATGTTTGATGGTTGACCTTGTTTCCAAAAATAATGATGTTTCTAAAGGTCAAAGTTCTTTGATGGTATGATGATGTAAAAGATAGAGCTTGTGTAGCTGGAAGAATAAAAGTTAAGAAAGAGTTTGGAAGAAGGAAAGTATATATCCTCCATACTTGAGAAGGAAGACATGATGTGTTATCCATATGAATGAGATCATAGAATATCTAAGGAACTATTGGGGGTTGGTGTCGATGTGTTTTGAATACGATTAATTTGTTTTGATAAGTGTTGAAGCTGAGTTTGGTTCTGCTAGAGAATACGGGGAAGGAATCTTATGTCGAGATTTGTTTGGATATTGTGATGATCTAAGGAACATTAAAATGAGTGTGGACCCTAGATTTTATGTTAGCATATTGATAAGAATAACCAATATATTATAAGTAATTGGGGTCATGAGGCTATAGTATGTTCTGATGAATGAACAAGTAGTTGTTGTATTTATCTCTCCTTGAAAATTTTGAATATTTGATAAACATGCTTGGATTGATTTGGTTAAGAAGTATAGATAAGTACCTTAGGTTGTGTGTATGAATTATGGTACTTGGGAGGAAATAATGATCTATTTGGTATTGAGATCTTATGTTATGGTTTGGCCTTGATGATGCCTAGATCCTGGTGTGGGAGGGTGTCTTATTCATGATGGACCTCTGTTTTAGTGATTTGACCTTGATGATACCTAGATCAATGAGAGGGCCGGTGTCTTCGCATGAAAGTCTAGGTGGTAGCTTTATGATATTGGATTGATATTGAGGTTGTAGGATGATCGTACCTATGGTGGCAAGTTTCCTTGATTACACATTAGTCCCTGTTAGTAAATTATATCCTTGTATTAGTGCATTGGAGATGACACTTGGATGCTTGAATTGGTGTCTTCATGATGACACTTGGATCCTTGTAATGGTGCCTTGACACTTGGATATTTGATGTGTTGAGTTGATACCTTGGTAGCTTTTGGCCTTGATGGTATCTATCATTGCATAAGTTGTTTTACTCTTCTTAGAACACTTCAATTAATATCAACCTTGTACTTGTTGAAAAATTATGAATACCTCCCTAGTTAAGAGGGAATGTTGAGAAATGTAACTAGTATTGATCTTAATAGTTGATTGTAATTATTATGTATTTTTTAAAATAAAAGTAAAAGAAAAATTATTGTAAAAGAAAATTATTTATAAGTGTGGGTTTCATGCTTTATTTATTATGTTTCTAGGTCAAATCACCTATTGAGTCTTCTAGAGTTTGTGTCAAGAGTAATTTTTATTTTCATATTGTATTAGACCCTTATTGGGCTTATTATGCCAAAGAAATAAAATTTATTTCATGTAATTTGGTCATTTGTGCCTCCTCCACCGAGTTGACATGCCCTATCTACAAGTCATCCCCGTTGAAGGGATTTGACCACACTGAAGACTATAAATAACAGATGTTTTCAACCTATTATGATGGAAAGTAAGAAGTATTTCTATATGAAATTCAATTGAAGGAAGACAGTGCAAAATAATTAGAAGAATATTTGAATCTATTGGAAGGAAGAAGAATGAATGCGAAGAGGAAATTAGCCTCTTGTCAGCCTAGAAGGACCAAAATATGTATTTGTCTATCACATATGTGAGAAAGTACAAGATTGGATAGTAGGGCAAAGAGAATAGAAATTGTAAAGATTAAAGGAATGCCAAGATCCTAATTGAAGAAAATTTTCCATTGACTTGGCTTGAATTTGATGGTATAACAAATTTTCGACTTGAGTATATTTATCTAGATAAAGGAAGGAAAGTTGAAAGGTTGAACTAGATAGAGGGGGACATAGTATTGATCTATAGGTTTTGTATGTATCACTTGCTTTGGTTCTTGAAGAAGAGTAGAAAATTTTGGGTTTCCCATTAGGAGAGGGGTTTTCCCTAGCTTGGAGCCTATCTCTAGTGTTATTCTATTTGTCTTTGCGATATTCATTATTTTTGAAATTGTCTTGATGATAAGAAATTAATAACAAAAACAAAGTAATAAGAAATCAAAATATTTTTCCAAGTTAAAGAGAAATGAAATTAAATAAGCCCTAACAAGATTCCTTAAGGATTTCTCAACACCCCCCTTGGATCATGCTCCTGTTGTACTTCTATAATTACCTTTTGATGCTCTTCAACTATTCCTAAACCTTCTTATCGACCTAATAAAGTCTCCCCATGATACCATGCTCCCATTATAGATTTTTAATTACATATCGATGCCCTTCAACTATTCTTACACCTTCCTATGGACCTGATAGAGTCTCCCATGAAACCATGCTTCCTCTTAACTTTATCAATAAAATCTCCCCCTATTAAGATGCTTCCATCTGAAAATATCCATCTTCCTCTTATCATAGGTTGGAAGATATCCCTTTGTGAGCTTGATCGATATTAGTGATATATCCCTTTTTTTTTCATTCACCATCTAATTATTGTGCTTTTATAGCTTATCTCTTAAGGAGATATTCTCAACTTTTAGAGATTCATAATGATCTTCTTTTTTCTTTAGCTTGATTTGCCACATTTCTTCCATCCTTATTGATTCTTATATGGGCCTCCATGATGTATTTTTCATGATCCTGGTTTTCATATTTCCTTAACAACTTCTCATGTTCTTTATTTAGGATTATGAGACTCCTTAATATTTCTTGTAGATCTAAGGAAAAATTATCATAAACATAGTATTGTAACATTACCATTCTCAACACCATATGTTCTTCTTCACAATTTTCTAACTGATCCCTCAAGGAAACTTCAAAATTTCCTACATTTTTGAATTTAAGCTCCACTTCTTCAATTGTTTTTTCAACTTTTTCTTTCATGTAGCTAGCCTAAATTTGATTGGGGACATATTCTTCATTATTTATAATAGGATATGGACACATAGAGGTATAATAAACTTCAATACAAAACTTGAAGCAATATGCAATACTTGGCTCCTCTTTTTGATTTTGTTTAACATCCACGATCATGAAGAGGGTATCCTCTTTGGGATCTGATGTATTTCTCACATGATTCCAGCCCTTCCTTTTCTGAGACAATTTCATCTTACTCTTCCCTTTATTGGCCATGATGTACCTTCCAATAGTTAATTGTTCCTCATGGAACCTTATACCACTTGCTAGACCAAATATCACAATGAGAAGGGGGGGGGGGGGGGTGAATCAATGTAATGGGAATTTTTTCATTTTAAAACATATCATTCATTAACAAATATGTAACTATGTACCATAACCATTTTTTTAATACTTGTAAATTGAAATCGTGCATCAAAGAAACCATTATCACATCAACACAAGAGGACACAATCTTTATGTGGAAACCCTTCCAGGAGAACACATAATTATTTTATTCTTCTTCTTCATTTCATTACATTTATTTTTAGGCACTGACCTGTTGTAGGCACCCACCCCCAATATGTGTAAGTAAGTACTTGTGATAGGCTACAATATGATTGAGGCACCAACCTTGAAAATGTGCAAGCAAGCACTTGCAATAGGATATATCCTAATTGAGGCACCAACCTTAGAATTGATCAAGTTTTGAATTTTTGTACGCTTCAATATAATTGAGGGACAAACCTCAGTGGAGGCAGCCACCTCCTTTTTCAATTTCGTGTGGACCATTTTGCACAATATTTCAAACTAGATACACCTTCTCTTCAATTTAGGTCTTCAAAAGTGATCATGCTACTATTGTCATATTATTTTCATCAACCTGCCATATCTGGTGCAAACCTTGTTTCAACTTGTTCATCAATATGGTCACATATTACCCTTCTTGGAGCTTTTTTTGTCCATATACACAGTAAAAAGTACAACCTTCTCATAAGACCCCAAAACATATTAGATTGATCCTTAGACATGAAAAATATATCATTAAGGATTTTCATGCCTTTAGAAATGCTCACCATTGAAAATTTATCATCATGCTTCTTTCAGAGTAAAATTTGGCTTTGAAATGAGCTCATAAATCCCCAAAAACCATATAAAAAAAAAAAAGTAAGGTATACAACAAAATGACCCTTTCAGGGCACATTTTACAATATAGCCCCTTTTCAACAATGGTTCTACGAATTTTTTCTCCTTCAACATCTTCATTGTTAGATGAAAAAAATGGAGGGAAAAATTAAATAAAATTATGACCTTATGGGTGGCCATGTCTAAACATAATACTTTGGCTACCAATTACATATCTAATACCAACTACACTATCTGATGATACTCATAATGCTATGTTATCACAGTCCTTTTGTTATAATGAAGTTGACTCCAAAAGGG
Organism: Pinus taeda; assembly: GCA_000404065.3. Taxonomy (NCBI): domain Eukaryota; kingdom Viridiplantae; phylum Streptophyta; class Pinopsida; order Pinales; family Pinaceae; genus Pinus; species Pinus taeda. The sequence goes on along the minus strand of APFE031181133.1, from coordinate 383,214 downwards.
CCGAGGAGGACCAATCTAGTGGTTATTTCTCATCCGATATTATGTGCCAATCCATGTTACCCCAAATCTAACGTTTACAGTGAATTGTACCTCCACATAATTCCGTTGTGCATGTATGCAATCATGTGACAATTTAATATTGGAAAATATTGTCCTCTGCAACACTTGGTAATTTTACATCCTATCTTGTATATATAAACTATGTCAACAACGCCCCTACAAAATTTGGAAACCAACATTTGTAGTCAAATCGTAAATGAGATTAGGACTCTAAGAATACCATTGTAACCAGATCCAAGTATGTCAACCTCCATTGTTTTTAGTTAGATAATGGACTCTGCCTCTGCATGATATAGTCAATTCATGGACTTCCATTGTATACCATGCATCGCATGTAAGCCATGCCATAAAAATAATACCAGCCAAGCTTAACCACCAAGAAAGTTGTTAGGTTTCCACTGGCAAGACTCATCCTCCTCAGTATGAGGAACCCTTAGTTTTATACACATACATTCAACCATGTGATATTTGAAAACTAAGAAAAACTTTGATGAAATTGAATAAATGTAGCCCCTTTTAACTAAAAAATACAATCATTATCAACCATAGAGCTTGTGTACTTCTCATTCTCCATGAGAGTTCACTATAATTTGAAGCCCAAAGAAATGGGTATATATACATAGTCGGGTGGTCATGATGCTTAAGCAAGCCAACCATGGGCTAATGTTTACCCTTTCACATCCGGATTTTAAAACCATACAACCACATCCATATGACCTCATCATGACCCAAATACACAAGCACTAAGCCCTCTTTTCACATGAACATGCCATGCGATGTAGTCCCTAGGGGTCCATGGTCATCAACATGTTGACATCAACATGACATCATCATGCCAATGACATCCCATGATGGGTGCCATGTGTCATCCATTTTCAACCTTTTCACCAATAAAAATATGCCATTTTTCCATGCCACATGGCAGTCCCTGGTGGTTCCATTTCATCTAAATGACATCATCTAATGATTATCATGCCATGTATTTTCTATGTCGTACATGATGCCATGTCATTTTCTATAATCAACTACCACATGCCACTATCATCATTATGCCATGTTATTACTATCATCACCACCATGTCATCTCTTATAGCCAATTTCCATTCACCACATATATGCCCATTAGGAACCTTCCATGTGTCACATATTCATTTTTCTAGGGAATGGGGTTAAACTTCATGTAGGTTGAAATACCATTTGCCTTCCAAATTCTTCATCCAATTTTTAGATCCATCCAATATTAGAAATATCCTAGACCTTTAATTGCATTAAAATTAATGCAATTTTATGTGGTATCCACTGTATATTTGACCACTCAGTCATAGATATTCCCAGAAGATGTGCTGTGGTGAAGTAAAATTATAAGTATGGACACAAACAAATTCCTCTAACTTGATAATGGCTCTAGCCACAATTGATACATTCTATGGAAGATTTCCTTAGGTTAGAACCAATTAAGAGGGCCTACCTTTTAGTACACTTATCTCATCTGATGATGTCCTTTCTTGATTTCTCCATATATCTCTTGTTTCCTTCTTCAAACACCTGAAACAAGTAAACAACAGTGAACAACAACCATGATATTAGACAAATTGTAGTTCAACCTACTTAACAATTGAAGAAACGTTAAACCATGAATATGTAAGATGACAAATCATGTAGGAAATCAATCAATAGTTGATATATATTGAATCAAGAAGATATTACAACCATTGTCTTGACGTTAATGTTCTTCTCTGACAAAACCCGGTTCCCACACACTTCTGCTAGCATTCCATGATGGCCTCAACAACAATAGTTTTAAGGCTCTTCCCCTTAGGCTTCACTCCAAACCAAATTCACACTTCTCCTTCAAAAAAATAGAGAGCTACAACTATGAATAGCTTGCTATTTAATCCAAACTTAATTAGCACTAGCACACCAACATTAACACTTCAACACTAACACTAGCTTGTGCTTGGGAAAAAGGGAGGTTTATATTGGATGAATGGATGGGAGATGGATCCTATTCTCATGGGAGAAGGTCTTATATCTTGAGGTAGTTCCATCATTATAGGGGAAAGAAACCCAAAATGACATCCTCGACCCCATCTAGCCAAACCATTTACTAGAATTTCATTACGAAGCTTCTAGAGCTGGAATCTTTGGCTCTTTAATTAAAAAAAAAGTCCAAAAGAGGACCGGTGCAACTAGAAAAAAGCTTAGTCGCTTTGGTTGGCACTAGGGACAATCTTAATCCCTACATATCAATGCGAGGAGGATAAAGGCCATTAACGTCGGTCTTGTAAACTGGGAAAAATAGAAGATTTTGGGGAAATGGTGTAAAAGGGAATTGTTTTGCTCATGAAGAGGGACACAATAGGAGTTTCTTCATGAAGGGAAATCATGTAGGGTTCACTATAGAGGTCCTCCAAGATCAAGGAATGGGGAGTATAGGGACAGTGACAAAATGTTGTATAACAGATGCCCCCTAAAGCGTGAAGGCTGAACTAGAGTGAGGGATGAAATACCTTATGAATCAGTATAGGGAACCATAGTCTATCATTAGAAAACCTACAAGAAAGCACATATACATATACATAACTGAGAACTCTATAAAATGGTACATGAATTGTGGTATGGATGTAGTCATCCAGAGAATGATCATGTGAATGGATCCAGGTATGGGCACAGCCATCCATCAAAGAGGATGATAATGAAACCAAGGTATGGTTGCAACCATCCAATAATGAAAAGGATCACATATGATAACTCATGGTATGGTTGTAGCCACCCATCTAAAAGAGACATGTATATCAATGTAACCATGTCGCATCACTTCACAACCTAGACTTTTGTGATTTGAGCCCAAGGTCTTGCACTCCAACACAACCTGATCAAAGTACAAACCAACATGTGAATAGATGTGTTGACATCGAACATGCTAGAAAGTTGCTTGATTACCAGTCAATGATGTAAATTGTTAACAAGCATGAGAGAAACCACCAATAATGAAAATGGTCCTCAAGGTACTATCAGCACAATCCATGTAATGTGAACAAAGGAACTAAAGTTGAACACCCATGAAATCACTCGATCAAAAGCCAATGATGTGAACTTGTCGTTAACTGCGAAGAACTTGCCATTAAGGCATGCAAGCTCTAAGGTACTAGAAAGGAGTCTCTCAGTCAACTTCCTAGAAATGATTTGAAGTTGATGGAAAGTGACTGTGTTGAGGAAGGGCCATAATGTTTCCCACATCATCGACATGAGACGAAAGGATGCAAAACGATTTTGGATGATACAGAGAATGAGAGGTAAGTGTAACTGCAGAAGGACAACTCTTAAACATATCAATGACACTCTTAAATGTATCAACAGAATTTTGGCAGCTTTTGGGTCCAAAGGATTGGTGGTCATGATGATGTGGCAAAGATCAAATGGAAGACAAAAACAAATGGTCCAACCTAGGAAGGTCAATGATAAAAAGGAGGATATCCCAACCCGACACGAAGCAGAAAGTGTCATGTTCAAGAGTGAGTTGTTGACACAACTAATTAGATTTCCAAATTTCCCCCCACCATTTTTAGAAGGTACCCTAATTATTTTTAATCGTAAGCTCCAAGGGATAGCATATGCTTGCACTGTAAGTTCATCCTTTGGATGAATCCGACCTAGTAAGTTTAATGAGCCCTAGGAAGGAGAAGCTCATGTTCATCATGGTGATGAATCTGATGTCATTTAATATTTTAATGAGTCCGACAAAGGTGTAACTTGATATCTTTTTCATGTTTATAGAGTTTGAAAAAGACACAAAAAGGAAATTTCCATATGGTTCCTTTTCGTACATTTCTATCTCTTGAGCATGAAAAGGTAGAAAACAATACTTAAGAGAACCGCTTGACCATTTCAGTCAAGGAGTACCGTTTTTGTAAATAAGGCATCCCAGCCTGAAAAAGGGGTAAACTTATACTGGGCACACAACATTTCACATCTGTTAACAATTTTGAAATGACAATGGCTTGACCATATTTTTTCTTTTAAAGGGTCGGAAAAGAGCTCGAAAGCGGACCCCCCATTTTATTCTCTTTTACGCGTCAAAAGGGAAAAATACTTGACAATATTTTCATATGAGTTTAATGAGCGAGAAAAAAGCTGAAACGTGACACAGTCATGGAGTAACGATTTGTATAAAGGGTAGCAACTAGTTCCGGAAATGATGGAACTACTCAAAACATGTAATGATTAGGAGGTTGGCTAATAAAACCACTCATCACTGTGGTCCATCAAGAAAGGAAAACCAACCAAGTGAAAGCATATGATCGGCCAAAGAGATGGTGGTGATAGAATGAAACAACCAAGGCTCATCTAGCAGAAATTAGTTGATTAAAATGACAATCACGAGATGTAAATTGAGCATGGGTTGATTTTTACACAATCTTGAACCATGGAGAGCTCCGCTTGGATTCAATTTCATGTTTACATAAGCATGCAACGAAAAACTATGCTTGCTATAATTCGCATGCCCACAACATAATGACTCAAACGAGGTAGATGCCCCCCAATCTTCATTTTAGTCAAGTAGGTGGATGGAATGAAGGTTCACTTTCGAGATCTTGGAAAGAATCGATTAGGATATTACGAGATCGTAATCAAAGACTCGATTTGGAAAAGGGAGGTGCTTCATTATTTAATGAGGATGACATAGTAAAAGAATTATCCATAAGACTCCTTGTTTCATTTTTTAATGAACTTGACACAAGACAAGGAACTATGCTCATGCCCTTTATTTCATTATTTAATGAAGTTGACACAAGACTAGGAACTATCCTCATAACATATGTTCATGATCCATATGAGAACATGGCTCCCAAGAGGTCTTCACTGGACAGAAGAATCATGCTCTAGGAGGAATACATGTCAATTGGTACCATAGATAGATTGGGTCCCAATGCCCCTAGTACATAATGTACTATACCACATGTGTGATCATCAACATATTTGGAGATGGAATGGGTAGCCACATAATTGACCTGTGGTGGGGAAGGTACTACTTGCAGAAGTGAGCCGATAGGGGATGATGGTTGCATAAGAGGCACCTGGTGACCAATGAATGATAATTGATCAATAGTCACAATTCTCCCTTCATGTAGAAAAAGAACCACATGGAAAAGCGAAGAAACAAGAGCTCCCATGACATAAACATACTCATGTCCAAGGAGAATATTGAAATCTAAGGGACCTTGGACATCCATCATGTATATATATATGGTCTTTCCTCCCAAAGTAATAGGGAACTTAGGAAGGACCCCCAAGGGTTGACTTGTTCCTCTGTTGAAAGCCAACATATTTTGGGTGATAGGCATAAGTTTTGGGGAACCCAAAGCTTTCAAAGTAGTAGAAGACATGATGCTAACAGACACGCCTTCATCTAATATAGTGCCATGTACTACTGTATTATAGACTTGTAATGTGATCTAGAAAGGCACATAAGATGGGAGGCAGAAAGCAGTGAATGGACCCCAATCGAAAGAGATGACAAAACTACTTGGTGGGGGTATCATATGATTGCCCCCATGCTGTATAGGAATATGAGAAGGACTCTTTTGAAAAACCGATATGGGAGGGTCACTCTTTGATTCATGAGAATCTGAGGATATGAGAAGAACATGAGTAGTACGATCACTACTCTCTTTCGGGACAGAGTGAGAAACTGGGGGCGAAACCAAGTCGACACTCTTTTCAACTAATGGTTGGTCAGGAACAGGCACAAGAGAGTCTCACTCAGGAAGAGCATGATAGGAAAGAGATGAATCCAAGTCAATCTCTTTACCAACCAGGAGAGGGTTAGAAGAAAGCTTGTGATAACCAACAAGAAGTTGGGGTTGAGGAGACGTAAGGTTTTCCAAAACTTTGGAAGTTTTATCCATAAGAGTACAAAGGTTTTAAGTTGTTCTCCCTCACATAACCTATAGGGGAATCTAATATTTCCCTTCTTCTTACCATCATTCATTGAAGGCGTAGTATCGACATGATCTCCAGAGGTTGACGAGGATGGTCAGTTCAGGTCTTGAGACCATACCTCTAAGATTTTGGGAATGTCAGGACAATATTGAAGGAGATGGTCACCCTTACATAACTTGCAAGTGAATCTAACCTTCTGTGGAGAATCAGAAGGTTTGTCGATAGGAAGTGCATTTAGAGAAATAGCTACATGGTTAGCCTCTTGCCTATTTGACTTCTTCTTCTTCATCCTCTTCTTCTTCTTCTTAGCCTCCTGGTTACTAGATTTGAAACTTTCACCAGGTGATGTAGAAGAGGAGGGTGAAGAAATGGAGGAAGAAGGCGATGGGTCAACCTTAGAATCATTGTGCCATGATTTGAATGAAGGAGATGGTGGGGCAAGAGTTGGGACACTTGGGTTCACCAACATAAAAAATAACCCGACAAGTAAACCAATGGTTAACCTAGGGAGGGACAATGTTTCCATATAAGGAGCACCAATGTTTCAAAAAAAGGAAAATGACTAGGATTCCCATCCAAGGGGAACCCTTGACTAGTAGATTTTGGGAATGTTGCCATTGGAATTGACCCTAAAGGATTACTAAGGAATATAACTTTAACCAGGAATATTTCATGGGTAGTTAATTTTAAGACAATGAAACAAAACTTTGCCTTTTCATATTTTAAAAGTTGAGAAAAGGACAAAAGGTGACTCTAGTCACTTTTGGAATTAATGAGCTCGAAAGGACAAGTGCTTGATGATATTTTAAACTGAACAAGTCAAAAATACCAAAATTACTACTCTGGATAATCTATATAAAAGGATTACTAGGTAATTGTCAACCGCAGAATACCTCCCGATGAACTCAGAAGTACGGGAAGGCAATCTCCCCGAATGTTGTGTTCGGTGTATCACATTCACAAGGCAGCAGACTTGGCTTCCTATGGATGAAGGATTTCAGACCTAGTGGGGTCTCCCTTCACATACATAATGGTATGAGGAGCACAAGTCCGTATTAGCATATTGTCTAGTGCCGAAGCAAACAACTGCTAGGTTTAAAGACGCTAGAACACCTCTCTAGCCTAGACTACTAAATGTGAGCATTAAGTTTCAATGCTTCCTTAGGTTAATTCAATAAATTTTAATGATTGATCTTGAATTAGGTTTCAATTACAAGGCCCTACAGCTGTCATCTGAAGACTCCTATATGAAGCTCTATGGGAAACGTGATCTTTGTATTCGATGAAATTTATCACTAATTGAGAGATAAAGAACACAAAAATGAATGCAATAATCGAAGAATGAAATATTTTACTAATAAATCTCCTAAATGCACTTAATCTTCCTATAACAACATAAGAAATTTCATTTCATTTACAATGCTTATGATGATACAATTCTAGCTTCTCAATAACGCTACTAATGCAATATTTTCACTTAAGTAAACTAGAATGATGTTCTTATTTTCATAAAATGCAAAATGAATCTTTCACATAAAGCATTTTAATGAAAATTTCACAATTCCAAAAAACAAGCATCGATCAAGTCCAAAGCATGATAAATGAAACTAAAAGCAACTTCATCCCTAAATCGAACAAACCAAACACATAAATGCTTCAATTGAGAAACCAAGCAATGCAATCTATGCTTGGAAAGAGAAAAGATACACTTGAAATAAGAGAACAAACGAGACTCTTTCACTCATTCAACTGAAAAAAAAGCATCCTAGTCACTTCTTGGTGGAAGAAGAGTGTCTAGGGGTCAAGACACATTGGCACTGGAATGGGAGAAATTCTATTGTTTTTTTAACTCAGAGACCAGAGTGACTTTTGGGCCAAAAGTAGTACTGATCGGTATGGCTTACATGGATTTCAAGCTAAAACTAGCACTGATAGGTCTGATCGGTGCGACTGTTTAGCCAAAACTAACGTTGATCAAGGGATTCAAAGAAAAAAATAAAAAATAACTTCACACAGTGCTAGACTTAACACATCAGAGGGTGGGCTAAACCAAGCAAGCACATAAACCAAGGTAAATGAAGCTCTCTAGTGAGGGAGAAAATGGTCTAAAAGGCTTACGGGGTCGAAATCATGAGAGAAAAACACACTGGCTAAGATTGGGGACAAACCCTAATATTCACTTACAGGTATCGACCCGACTGCCTAACTAACAACAAGCACCAGAGGCATGCTAACACATTTGCTTCTCAGCATATCACACTGATCGGCGTGACTATCAGCAGATTAAGCATGTTGATTGAGGGAGACAAGAAAAAAAATTGAAACAGGGACCAGATCTACTATTATGAATTTCAAACTTAGGCCAGTAAGTAGGAGAAAATAAATAGAACCAAAGGGAAAAATTGGAACTAGAAAAGTTCACACAAAATCATAAAATCTAAGACAAGTAAAAGGATTAGTCTCCCTCGTGGAGTTGCGAATTTGTGGTGAAGTAAAATTATAAGTGCAGACACAAAAAAATTCCTCTCACTTAATAATGGGTCAAGCCACAACTGATACATTCTGTGGAATATTTCCTTATGTTAGAACCAATTAAGAGGGCCTACCTCTGAGTACTCTTATCCCGTTTGATGATGTCCTTGCTTTCTTGCTCCATCTATCTCTCGCTTCCTTCTTGAAACACTTGAAACAAGTAAACAATAGAAAATGACAACCATGATAATAGACAGATGGTAATTCAACCTACTTAACAAGTCAAGAAATACTAAGCCATGAATATGTAATATGACAAATCATGTAGGAAATCAATCGATAGTTGCATATATATTGAATCAAGAAGATATTACAAACATCTCCTTGACATTTCCGTTCTCCTTTGATAAAACCAGGTTCCCACACACTTCTGCTAGCATTCTATGATGGCCTCAATAAGAATACTTTTAAGGCTCTTCCCTTTAGGCTTCACTCCAAACCAAATTCAACACACTTCCTTAGGAACCCCCTTTGAAATCAATGACACATGTTTTCATTAATGATAACACTATGTGAAATAGAGTAGTCTCTTTTAGCTCTTAACCTTGTGATGATTTTACTTCTTGATCTTCTTTATATTTATAGTATATGTATAATAATTTATTCTCACCAAATTTATGCCCCTTATTTCACTTTCTATCATGTTTGAAACATAGTCCCTTTGCTCTTCTTTCATCCATTTGCTAAGATGTCAACCTTGTTGGTTTAGGAGATGGAGCATGATGTTATCTACAATTATTATTGAGAAATTTTCTTGTATCCATATTTTTACTTTCAACGTTCCTTACCATACTAAAAGCATGCTATAAGGTTTTATGTTCAAAGAGACACACCTCATGTTGGATTTTTTCCTTTAAATTTCTCAAAAGGAGGTCTAGCAAATTATCCTCTAAAATATCCTTTGCCCTAAGATTCAAATTTTGGGATTGTCAAATGTATTCTGTAACTATACCTTTTTTCGAAGAATTACAAATTGACTAAAGAATGTATTCCTCTTAACATCCCCATGATATGTTATCAATTCCTATATAAAAATGGACAAAGATATAATATAGTATTTTTTCCTTTCACGATGCCATTACTACCATACATGTTGATCATGTTGCATGAAGTGTTGTCAATAATGTCCATGGAGTAGTCAATGATGTCAAGTAGTGTCAAGTTCATGGGGAGCTTATTGGATAATGTCATGGTTGTCATTGATTTTAGGTAATCATTACTAATATTTCTTTGGAGTTTGCATAGTATTGTAGTTTTTTCGGACTACTGATTCGAAAGTGCATAGTTAGATAGCCCTTTGAGAGACTTTTCCAATAGTATATGGAACTTGGAAAATTTTCTAAGGGATAAGGAGTTATGGTGGTTTGAAATTTGGTAGGTTTCCAAGCCTCTTAGTTCCACAAGATGTAAAATTGTATAGCCCCCACACCCCCCCCGTTCTATTAAATATTGGACCGTAGAATCAAAGGCATATGATATTGAGTCTTGGTGTGCATTAAGGAAGTTGTATAAGGATTAGTCACAAAAGTGAAAAATTATGGATTCTTGCCCCTTTGTTAACTAGCGAGCATACATGTGGGTGGGGGAGGAGGGTGGTGTAATTAACAATGACCATCAATCAAATGGTGGTTAATCCAATCAACCATCGGGATAGTTGGAATGTGCATTGGCACTATGAATAAAGGGACTTGATAAAAGGCACAGATGGATAATGAAGACTGGGAGAAAAACCTTTCCAACACTAATAAATGACATAAATGTGAAGTCTAGGTCATTTTTTATTAACGAAGGAATTGATTCAAAAACATTGGACCCTAGGAATTACCTCCATATAAGCAGTGATGTGGCAAGTGATAGATGGAATAATTCTATTGGATGACGTGGATGCATTTGAAGATGAGTTAGAATATAGGTGGAAGTGATGCCAACATTATGACATGGCAGGTGACATGTGGTAGGTAGTTTTAGATTTTTTGGGTGGTCAAGTGGGCCAGATTCAAGTGACACATGGCACCACTAATAAGGTGACATGTGGGAAAGTGATTACGTGAGGTGATAATTGGTAGGAATCATTATTGTGTCATTCTAATCTTAAGTTGAATAAGTTTTAGAGGAAGGGTGTAATGGTGTGGAGGTGTGGTAGATAAAGTTCGAGAGATGGGAAAATTTGTTGCTAATTATTACAACACACCACAAAGGTCTTGTATAGAATACTTAGTGTGATGGATGAAGGAATTGTGGTGCTATTAACAAAAGGATAAGGATGTAAAAATATTCATCAATAGGTGCACATATTTAATGTCATGCTATTGGGTATTTTATTGACGTAATATTATGTCAATTTCATGGAGTGTGACGTGAAATAAAGTAATTTGGTAGATAGAAGTCCTTCTAGTATAGGAAATTATCATAAATTTTGAGACTTAAATACTTTATGATTAACAAATGAAATTGATAAAAAATGGTCCCTAGGCATCCCTTCTATATTGTGACAAGTGGTTGATAGATGGCAATGACACAACAAATATACAACGTGGACTAGTAAAAAAGTTGTAGGTGGTAGACAGGTGGCATTGACATGGCTCAATGATAAGGAGACATGTGGTAGAGAAGTGGCAACTAAGAGATGACATGGAAATTTGGTGGAGTGGCTCATGGTTAGTATTTTTGGACCTTTTGGGTGGTCAAGTGGGCCATATATGAGTGACATGTGTTACCACTCAAAGGATTATATATGGCATGGTGATTTAATCATGAAATAAGCATTGCACGAGCTGATGACCAAGCATATCTTTGGGTTCATGCCAAGGGGGATAGTTTGTAAACACTTTTCAATGTTAATGAGTTTTTTAGCTTGATCCATCAATCATATAAAGCCTACACACTCAAGGTTAAGGGAGTGGTTAAGTGAACTAATGTGAATATCATCCTCCTCTAAATTTAATTCGGTCATTGCTCAAAGTTACATGGTAAGAGTGCTATTGAGCGAGGATATTTTCTACTCTAAAAGTTAAGTTTATGGTAGTGAGGTCACAATCTCATGTGTTAGGCACTAAAATTTTAAGGGTGTGGTATAACCAAAATTTGGTGTTAAGTGCACCAAAGATTTATGCGTTAGTGAAAATAATTAATGAGTAATGGCTACACATGCACTGAAGAACAAGGATCTAAATTTCCCATGGTACTTAGTATTAAAGGTGATACAATTGATTGAAATCATTAGTTGTATTTATGAATATTAGAGAATGATACATAGCACCAAATCATGCAATGATAAATCTAAGCCAGAATAGTAGTTGATTGCATTTTCCATTAGAAGTACCTCCTTGAGATGTGCGAGTGTAAATTAAGTTCATCCTTGAGTTGTGTAAGAGTAAATTAAGTTCAACCTTGACTTGTGTAATAGTTAATGACATTTCTCTTTGAACCATGTGTGAATAACTGATCTAAACAAAATGTTGTCATATTGAGAGAGTGCTGGTGGGGGGATATAGTTAGCCTAAATTGAAGTATTGGTTTTTTTTTGTGAATGAAAGGGGAGTGAACTCAAATAGAGAAAGGGAAGAGGTTGTTAAAGAGTAGATTAAGAGTGAGAGCCAAGACGAACAAGTGCATGGATGGTCCAATTATATTAGAGACCATACTCTTGGAGAATAAAAGATGAGCATAATTGAAGAATAATCAAGAAGGAAAAGAGATAAAGATGTTGAGTGATATTGTGTGATATAAGGCTATGTGAGATTTGAAGCATAGAGAGAGAAAAATGTTTAATATGAAAAGAGAACCTATGGATATCATCTTTAAAACGAATTAAATATAGGTTTGTAAGGTTTTAAAGGTTGGTGGCAACACTTCAGGGAGTTGGTGCTTCCATCATGCGGGTGCCTGAGAATCAATTCGTTAGTTGGTGCCTCCTGCAAGTGGGTGCCTTATGAACAACTTAACCACTATAAGGTACATCTAAAGGAATCATGGCTAACTAGGAGTGGTTTACACTATATGGAATACCATTTTTGAATTGATTTGGTTATTTAATCTGGAAGGTAAGAATAAAAACCTACTTAATAGATCTTGATTTAAATGTATGGTTATCTATAGAGTATTGAGAGTGAAGAATGACTATGATATAAAAGAAAAGAGTAATATTTTGAAATTATTATCAAATTCAAACACATATAAGGTGAGACATGGTGAGACTGCCAAAGAAATGATGGATAAGATACAATGTATTTATTAAGGAGAAAATTAACAAAAACCAATAAATATTGAATATGATTGCTACTGAAGCAATGAATTAGAACTTAAATAAGGTTCCCATGTCATAGATGCCCATGCTACTGATCATGATCTAAAAAATGAAGTTGGAGATAAAAAGAAGAAAAGGAATAAGAATAATAAAAAGAAAGCATCCCAAAAGAAAGATATTAAGGATATGTTATCTTCTAGATGTTCACATGCATCCTATAAAGAAATAAATAGATATACTTCTAGTAGTAATGAAGAAGGACATACACTTACATCAATAACATATCAATATACTACTCAAGGAGAGAATGAGAGCATCCCTGGTAGTGATGAAGAAGGAATAATTCTCATGCCCATGGAAGAATATCTAGATTCAAAGAGGGACCAAGATCTTAAACATGTAAATAAAACAATTACTGATCAAAAGATCCAACAAGAAGAAGTCAAAATAATGAATGAAGTATTGATAAATTAGTTGAATGAACAAAAATCTTATTTTGAGAGACTATAAGATGAGATAGTTTCATTGAGCCATGATTTAGAAAAGGCTAATGTCCAACTATGAATCTTGAAAAGAGTACCAACATATTGGATGAAATTCTCAATAATCAAAGATATCCTCTCATTAAGACTAGTTTGGTATTTAAAGATGAATCAAGATTTGAGAAAGAAGAAGTTAAAGAATCAGTCACCTATGAGGAGGAAGTTAAAGGATACAATATAAATAAGGCTATAGGAAATGTTGGACATCAGTAGTAGCAAGGAATGCAACAACAAGAAAGGAAGATAAAGAACAAAGATATATATTACAAGTAGCAAAGAAATAGAACTAGAAATCAATAACATAAAGGAAATAATATATATATTAGCAACAACAAAGAACTATTCATAACTAAAATTTGAAAAATGCTAAAGATTGAGTGAAGAACTGACAAAGATCCTTCCCTGTTGTTATAACATATTTTAGCACTCTTGTAGGCAAGATGCTCATGTATGTCCTAGTTAGTTCCCTTTCCCTTGTAGACTTGACTTGATCTTAAAAAAATATTTTTCAAAATCCATACACGACTCTTCCCACTACAAAAATGCGTACATATGCAGTTCCTATGAACTATATCCATGTACAACATTTTAAAATTTGAATAAATAAATAAAAATATATTTTTCGAGTGGGGTTTACAAGTTTTAACGAAATCCCACCTATAAGAGTCATGGAATAACTAAAATAACCAGTTTGAGGTTCTATATATACACCCCTTGGGTAGGACTAATGCATATCATATGAGAGGTATTGATACTATACCCAAATTCCCCTAGATCAAGTCTGCATTTTTCCTGTGCCTCCTGCACTCCTAGTTTAGAGGAAACACTTGTTTCCTTGCAAAGATGTTCAACTCTCCTATCTATAATCTCCTTTGCATTTATTATAGAGGAAGTCTATATTGGCTCAGGCTGGATGGATCCGGAGGAAGGTTTCATTAGTACCTTTGGCTTGTATCATATTATAGCTTTCTTGTACTTGCTACTATTCATTAATAAAGAAGCTCATGTCTTGTTCTCAAAATATATTGGTCATCTTATGAATGTTAGCTTTCCATGTTTCTTATGATGATCTAACATATCAACATGCATGTGATTTGAATTCTCTTATTTTTATATGCTTCTATAATTGATTTTCATGTCTACACATTTTGGAGGAAGCGTAGGGTTTGGACCCTACACGATCCACCTCAAATATAGGAACCATGGCTACATCTCCTATCAAAAATTTTGTGAATTAAAATGTTTTCAATTCTTTCATGAGTGTTCTTTATCATTTTCATATTCCGCTTTGTTGGGGCTTCCAACCTTGACTCTTGGGAATCTTTCATACCAACAACCACCAAAGAAAAAATCATTAAAGGAAAAATACCCTCAAGTATCAAAGTTGGTTTAATGGCTACTATTTTTCTTGCAATAATATTGGACATAAAGTAACAAACTGTAGGTATTATGAAATAAATCAAGGTATGTTGAGTAGAAGCAACAAGAAAGAATATAGGATCTCAAGAGATGATTATGTAGGTAGTAATAGAGGATACGATAAGAATAATGTTAGGAATTATAATTCCTTTGCTCATCTCTTAAACTATGTTGAATGCTATAAGTGTGGAAATTATTGGAACAAAGCAATAGAATGAAGATATGGAAAGATAATATCTCCCATACATAATGTTTGAACAAACGAGGAAACTCAACTGTTGAATGTAAGAAGAAATAAAATGGTATAGGAAAATGAGTTTTCTTTCAGTCCTTAGTGTCAAGGAAGCATGCTAATAGGAACGAGGAAGCAATAGAGACATGACTTTTCCGTTAAGGAAAATCAAAGTAAAATTAAAAGATATAATTATTTTATTCCCACGGTGGATCTCTTTTAAAGTATCAGTTGCAACAAGCATAAAATTCAAGAAATTGAAAGTAGTAGCAGCCTAATTAATCCTCCTACATAGATCAAGAATGATGAAAGAAAGGCATGGAAAATAAAGAAAGAACTTACTTGGAATAGATTGAACAAGAGATTGGAAAAATATCCCCCTATTAGGGTTCTACATACCAAGGTATGGAGGAAAATGGAAGAAAATATACTCAGAGGGGAGTAGATCTTTGGTCTCTCTTCATTAAAAAGAAGAATATTATTTCAATTGAAGCCAAAGGTGTTATATGAAAGCAACAAGAAGATATATACATAGTGGTGCATCTGAATGTTTAAGGTAAAGTATATCTCATTTGATATAGATGGGATGAATTTATTTGTTTGCATATAACTGCACTACAGAAGAAAGAGAGAATAAATGCCAACAAAAACAAGTAGCTAGCATAGTTTGAGATGACGTATACAACAACATCTCAAGTTACTATTAGGATTTTTTTTGTTGAATTAATTTCCTCTCATTACAATATCAACTAGAGATTGTACACTTTAAGTTACAATACAATCCAATCTAGTCACACTATTCTAAGAAAACTTAAAAGGTCTATGACTACTAATCTAAGAATTCATAACCTCTAATTTCAAAATTCAAAACTGAATATCCCACAAGCTTTCGATACTAATCACAAATTCTATCTTGTACTTCTTATTTGAAAATTTGGTTAAAAACTAACATAAGAGTCACAAATATTTATAATCAATTTCCTTGTCTAACAATCAAGCATCTAATTGAAAGTATCAACTTGTTATAACCCTATTTTCCACTCTATTATAGTGACATAAACCCAATGTCAACTTAGCTCAGTTGTTTGGCTAAATTGCATCCCCTTTCACCTCTTATTTTACTTATGTGAGATTTATCCCATGATAAAAGGGTGGAATTACATGATTGAGTTATTTCTCATAATTAATTTTCCAAAATATTATAATTATGAGATAATGATTATTTCATAATTGAGATAATTGAGAAAAAAATCAACTGTGGAAAAGGTTTCTAGAGTTTGTCATTCCCAAGGAGATCAACTTGACACACTTGTGTATGAGTTTGCTAGGGTCCCATTATTGTACAAGTTTCCTATCTTCTCAAGCCCCTAGGCATCTAGATACATTCTCTCAAAGGATATAATGAGCCTATGTAATCTCACCAAGAGGAAAGGGGGGAAGAGATGGTTTCCAAACTATAACATGAGAGCTCTACTGTATTGCAAGAGGAGACAATGCTACAAGTTTGAGGAGAGGATATCCTTTGTTGGAAGATATATTGATGTACTTTCACTTATCTAGTTAATAAAAATTTATGTTCCTTCCCCTTATATCATTTTTTTAGTAATTTATATATGTGATTTCTAGATGTTTTGAGTTGATGATCTTCTACCAAAGATTTCTTTTCATCTTTGTTTGGTTGTGTTTGTGTGAAAACTTTGGATCAGGCATGAATGAAAGAGATCACTTGATTGGAGCACAATGATTCTACAGCAGGCCCAAGAACCTTCACTAACCTTTCAGGAGACAAGATACTTGCTCATACTCTGTAGCATTAGGAATTGGATCGAAACTACATGCATGGAAATATGGATTGGGCATTATTATTAGATTGTCTTAGCCATTATGTTTTGTAGTATGGTGATCTCAATCATGCATGAGATCATGGAGAAATGACTCCTTGCATGTAAATTTCATTACAACATAATTGGTGCTTTCAATGAGAGGATTCTTTCTTTGTGTCCACTTTGACTCTAGTTGTTCTTGAATTCTCTCCTATCCTGGTTTGCTAAGTTTTCTCCAATGTTTCTAACTCTTTGCAACTATTTTCAGGTTTTATTTTCTAAATATTTTGCTTTTTTCTTGGCTTGTGCAAGGTCTTTTTGGGAATTCTTTGTTTTGTCCCCAGTCACTCCCATGGGGAGTCATCTGTGCGACTAGGGAATCGCAATCGCTCGCTTCTAGTTAGCAACAGAGAGGCTGACCAAAGCTAGTCTTTCTTTTGTGTACGACAGGCTTCTAGCCCTGCAAAATCAATTTTTTTCCTCAAAGTTTCTATTTTTATCCTTGATCTATCTGAACTCCCTATTTAATAGCTAGATCTAACCCATGTTTGTTTTCTTTTGTTTGATTTGTTGTCCTTCATTTGGAGAAGGTTTTTGTCTTGTATTAGGAATTGATCTTATTATTTTTTGTTGATCTATTAAAGATTTGTTGGATCTATTTGTTTTTGTTATTGTTAGCTACTGATCTTTGTTAGATTTGAGCCATTTCTTATTCATTGGTTGGATCTTCCATTTCTTCTGTTCTTCAAGGTCCCTTTGAAGGATTCTTTGTATGCTTTGGTTGAGGACTAGTGTTCTCATTTCTAGATCTCAGTTTCAGATCTACTTGGTTGCTTTTGGTGACTATTTGGATATGTATCATATCTCATTTTTAGATCTTCGTGTCCTTTTTTCACTTGTTTTTGTGTGGTCTCTTTCTTCATTTGGTTATTTTCATCACAATTGGTGGTGTTGTGATTGGTTGTGTAGTTTTCATCTAGAAAAGTTCATTTGAGAGTGTTTTGATTGTCTTATATCACTCTCATTTGATCTTGTCTAGGCCTTCCTACCTCAAGGGTATGGTTTTTACCTTTGTAGATAATTGAACTTAGTTGAGCCATTGTGCTGCAACACTAACTTGTTGAAATTGAATTCCTTTTTAAAGTTAGATTTCTTGTTTGATTGCTTGAGTGTTTTGGTTTTTATTTTTGGCATTGACTTCCTAGCTTATATGATTTTGTAGTGCTTTGCAGCCTAGCTCAGGGATTTCTTTGGCCTCTTTTTTAGATTTTCTTGTTTGCTTTTGGTGTGCTTATTGGGTCAAATTTTTTAAAAATTTGGGGTATTTAAATTTAAGAATTTAGTGAGATGTGCATTATCATAGACATTGGTCTGTTGTGAAATACTCTTACCCTCCTATAGTCAGAATTCATTCAAGTGAAAAACAAAATTTTGTTGTAGCTGCATTAGGGTTACTAACAAGAGTCATTGACACCATCTAAGTTTCACGCCACATCCCAACTATGTAAACAACAACCACTTAAAATTAACGCCATAATAAAATCAACTAGACTTGTATTTTTCTTTTATTAGTAGTATACCAACACTAGATTAGGATAAGGTCTTGGAGAAGGTGTGTGAGTTAACTGCTTCAAGACTATAAAACAAACATAGAAACTTGAAATAGGGAGATAAATTCATTTGTAGTAGTGTGGTCTAGGAAGCCCTTATAACAATAGGGTTAAGCATGAGGTCACACTTGGGCTAGGCAGGGTGAAATGACTCATTTCTCTTAGTTTCGTGTGGCACGATATAGTTGAATTTTCACACATACAAATGGTGTTATTAGAATTTGTTGTATAACTTCGGGATAGCTTGGGAGGAAAATCTCAAGGGGGCTTCGGTCTTAAATCTCTGAGTTAAGTGTCTTACCCTTGCGTATGGATTTGTCTTGCAACTGTCATCCCAGGTCGTGTTATTGCCAATGGTGACCATAGTGGCCTATCTTTTAGGCCTCATACATAGGTGCAAATTCAAGGTTGTCTTCACTGTACTTGGGACAAACATTAGTTATACTCTCTCATTCCTCTCGGGGGGTATTCCACGGCTAGTGAGGGAAGTTGGACCGATTTCAAAACTAGTAGGGATGGGAAGCAGGTTGCTAGTATAAATGTTCCACCACCAACTTCTTTGTATTTTGGTTTGCATGTGTGACTATCTTTTAGGATGTTTCTAGTGTAAGTTGTTAGGTCTCAGTCAATAGTTTTGGCCTTAGGTTGTTTGCACTAACACAATTGTGTTAATTTATAATTTTTTACCCTGACTAAGTTTATTCACCTTTAGTCACATCGTCTTCACGATTTTCCTCATGAATGATGTGGACTTGTCACTCTTGCATGGAGATTGCTTGTTAGTGCTCAAGACCTAGATCAACACATAATTTTGGATTCTATACTTGGTCCTTCTAGTAGTGACTTCATTTATATCAAAACTTTGGCAAATAATTCTGCTACTCATATCAATCCACCTTTGACTAATCCCCTAGGACTTGAGTTGTTATGGTTGAACATTAACGGTTCCATACCTGCTTATACCTTTTTACCATTATCAGTTGTTTTTCCTCTAGAAAAGTTTGAGACTTCTTTACCTTCTCCATCAACAGTGTTGGTTTCCATATTATCATTTCTACCTCTTACTGGAGCCATACCGACTCCTCCATCTACACCTACTATTTGGATAGGGTCCCTAGGGTCAAGTTTGGGTTAGTTTAATCAATTTTTGAGTAGAATTTTCCAAATAATGTAAACTCTCCACGGAATGTGGAAGCGGAGCACACAAGAAAGTAGGAGTCAAAAGGACTTTAGCCCCTTGTATGGGTAAGTGATAGGATGGTTTTGAGACTCACCCATAGGCCGCAGACCATCTTATTGTAATAGAAAAGCTATAAATATTTGAGGTGTGGCGAGTATAGAAGAATACAATTTTGTGAATGTTAGGGTCCTATAATTTATAGGATCTCAAGGTAATTGAGCATTATATCTTAGGAATCTTATTTTGTAAATAATTTCCAATCTACCAATGATTTCCAAACAAAAGAAAAATAATTAAAAAATTAAAAGATGGTATAAAGAAGAAGAATAAAGAGAAAAACAAGAATATTGAAAAGGAAGAAAAAATTGAACCCCCACAAAAGCAAGAAAAATAGACAAAAATGAATAATACTGAAAGTGTTGCAAGTCTAAATGCCACTACTCATAGATAGTTTTGCTTCATTATTCAAAATAAAAAGTTGTGTGCAACTTGTTCGAAATGCCACAATCGCTAGTTTTAGTTTAATCATACAATGTAATCATGATTAAACTCCTTTCAATTTATGTAAATTAGATAGAGAATAAAGACATAACCAACAGTTTAATCTGGGTAAATCATTAGTTAGGTAGAAAATGACATTGATCCATTTGTTTAATTTGGATCAATTGGAGAAATAAGGGATAGGTTAGGTAGTTTTTCTATTCTGTATAAAAGAAAATAAGGTGGGTTTGCTAGTATAAGTTCACCCTAGAGAAAAGAATAAAAAATGTTAGTTTAGCTAAGGGTAGGTAGATTGGCTTATCTATATTTGCACATGTAATTTTATCCTAAGTTTGAGGATGGGACTAAAAAAGGTATATATGTGCACTATGGATAATTTTCTTTATATATTTACATTTTCCATTATCCTAAGATAAAAAATAAAATATTAAAGAGAAACAAGAAAAATTTCTTTGTCGTATTAAGGTTAAAGTACACTCCACTCAGCACCCTTGGGATTCGCTCCCTCACTTCATCCACGACCTTTATATGTTTTCGGCCCCAACTCTTTATTCTGTCTTTACCATTGGGGAGGGGGTCCATAAGGTAGTTTCTCCCATTGAGCCTCATCCCTTACATGTCACCCTCTAGTGATTTCACACTCGCCCTCACTAAAACCATTAACTACCCACTACCCCCTCCGGAAACAACTTTCCCTCATCTGCTTTACCATGCCCCACCACTTTTCCTCCACCACTCTTCGCCCACCACATGGCATAGCCATTGGACTATTAAGTGTGTTCCCGGCCAAAATGACCATTCTCCATTTAATTCAATTTCTCCCGGGTAACCATTCAGCCTATCGATCCTGCACCATTTTCAACAGGACATTCATCGCAGCGTTTAAAATCACTTGTACCTATTGTTCTCATTTCTTTTTCACTTCCATTTTTTGTTATTGGCATTTTTGTATAATAGTCACTCTCAGAAATATTTTGCAACCAGATCAAGACAAAAAAACTGATAGTTCCTTTTCATTTCACCAGACAATCCATTCCTCTACTATGCTCAGTAAGTTTCCTATGCAAATTCATCCTCTTAACATATTTTTTACATCCATACCTCCTAAGGCTAAGACTCAAGATAAGTCCATTAATCCTTTAATTCTCCCTTCTGTAGATTTAGATCATATACCTTTAGCTGATAGGGATTACAGGATAAATGAAGCCCAATGTGACTGTGATTTTTTGGAATTGTATTGTTGGTTAGAAGGTAACCACACAAACAAAACTGATGAAATTGAGCTCTAGGAGTCCAACCTACCCCACTACATTTTCCCCTTGACATTCCAGGTCCCAGAATTTACCAGAAGATGTCAAACATGCTTTGTCCCTACCCAAAGAGCCATCATCGGCCCTACAGGTGACATTCTTGTAAAAATTATAGCCCAATCCATTAACCAAATGATGCTGGTATCCATTACGGAAAATCTTCCCCCTTTCTCCCATAAGCCCTCACCGAGCTTGATCAAAATTTGGAATTTTCCACCTGAGCTAGAATTCTTAACATTTTCTTACCATAGAATGCCCAATTACCTAAAAAAAATCCTCCATATCCTCCTTCCATTTTCCCTGATCATGCCAAGTAGATTATTTCCATGATTTCTTAATTTTAGACTATTATTTTGATTAGTGGGTAGATGAGCCCATTTTAGGATTCCTCTCCATGTTTTCCACAGATAGAAAGCCCTCCTTGGTGTTCAACTTCAACGAAGAGTATCCATGAACAATTCATAAAATTTCCTACAGAACATGTGTTCACCTACACCTCTATTCTGATTTATATGTTCCTTTATTATCAGGTAGACAAATTCAGTGTTGTATTGCAGAAGCTTGATGATGCAGGGAACCAGTAGCCAGTAATCTTTTGGACCTCATTGGTCATGAGAGAACAACAAGAATTCACCTACAAGTATTTTATTGAAGATTTTTTTCATCCAACCATGAACATTCTGAACAGTGCAGTACAACCTAGAATCAATGAGGAAATCAAGAGAATTTTGCATTTGTCATACCAAGCAAAGACCGAGGATTGGTATTTATTACAAAATTACATAGAAATTAGGATATATGGTTGTGAATTGGCCCCTTATAAACTCCCCAAATACCTCCTAATGAGGATTTTTTCCCACGAGTATATCAGGAAGATGTTGAATTTAGATGACATCCACTTTCTAGTGCCCAAAAAGAAGCATAATTCATGATAAGTGGGCCCATTTATGTGCAACACAAGGACAACAAGTGAAGAGGTAGATAAAATTCTTAAAGAAATGAAGTTCAATTTGAGCTTTACATGGTCTTATGACCCATGCGGCATTATTTCAAAGCTCGGAGTGGAGAACAAGAACACTCCTTACATTCTTACTTCAAGGCCAGACATAAAGCAATATGCCAATTAGCTGGAGTGGACAGAAAATACCTTGTAGGATGCTGAAGAACAACTTGTTTCTACATCTAGTTTGTAGACTCCTATTCCTCAGGAAAAATCAAGAAAAATATAGAGGGAGGAAGGAACATCATCTACAATTGGGAGTGAAGCTAAAGAATTCAAAATTAGCTATAGGAAAAGAGTAAAGCTAACTCCCAAAGTAGCATTGGACAAAGAAAGTGAAAAGAAGATAGCAATCATCATCATAGATTCACCACCTACAACTACCAAATTCACAACATCTCCTACTGAACCTTCATCTTCACAGGGTCATAAGGAAACTGAACTAGAATCACAAATTGTCTAAACAGAAAAAGAGAAGACCATTTTTGACAAGTACAGGGAAATAAAGCTCAAGAATGAAATTTTAAAAAATAGCACTTATAACTAATTCTGGAAGTAGACCTCCATCTCATAGAGTAGGTTGCTTTCAGTCTTTGATACAGAGCATAGAAAAATGCAGATGGCCTTTGTTGAGGCCCAATTCCACAGTCAAAATCAGTAGCAGATTACAAAAGCACCACTTATGAGTTCAGAAAAAAGGACATACATCCCATTGATCAAATGGAGATGCATAAGAAAACTGGTGAAATGATATCCTCCACTTTGACTAACACTGTTATGTCACTTTCCAAATTGCAGGTTTCTTTTGCAAATGTCCAGTCACAATTGAAAATGGAGAAAGTGTCCTCCTTAGCAAAGGATAACATGATCAAGTCTTTGGAAGACTTGGTGATTAAGATAGGGTATGACCCTCAAGATGTCAATGTTGTTGAGGAGATTGTAAAAAAGAAGAACTTGGACATTGCACCCTTAAGAAAGAAGCTCAAGTTGCCATCCATAGAGGATCTAATGACCAAGGATATTGAAGAAAGTTAAGCACATAAAGCAGATATGATGAAATTGATCATAGAGCAGAATATACAGATTAGGTGGATGGAGGTAGAGATGGAGAAATGATCAAGAAGAAAGAAGAAATCCAAAGGATGGCCATTGTCCCCTTGGATACCATACCTATCTCTCAACTTCCAGCAAGAGGGACTACTATTGCAGCCACATCTTCCACTCAATCTGTGAGTGTTGACCAAGTAAAAAAGACACTACAGAACATGTCACTCCATTCGAAGGAGATTGAGACTTTGTAGGCCCAACTCAAAGATTTGGAAGTGCAAAAAGCCAAAGATGAAGCTGCTCAGGTTAGTGAAATGGAGAAAACCCAGAGACAATTGGAGAAGCTCTAGAAGGTAGAAAGAGACACTTCAATTGGGAAGAACATGGCCCAAGCCAAGGAAACTATTTTGATGAACACATTAGACTCTATGAATGAGATTTGGCCTACTATCCAAATCATATTTGAGTAGAAAGAGCTAATAGCGAAGGCTACAAAAACTCTTGTGTAGGGAAGAGAAAAGTTGGAAGAAATGCCCACAAAAACCTCTAACATAATCAAGTTCCTGAACTCTAAGTCCAGGTATGAGCTTGAAGAAGTATGGATCATTGATAGAACTACCACTATTATGGAAGTCAAGAAAGTATTAACAAAGAGAAACTTCATTGATTAGTTGGAAGAAAAGTTTGAAACCTTGGAGCTGCAAGTAAGCAGGTTCACAAACAGAATCAAAGCATTAGTCCAAAAGGGACCGCCCAACATTTATGTTATAAATGACAAATTAATCACTCATGAAGATTATATACTAAAGATGAAAGAAGTGGCTATAAGCAGCAACAAGTTCAGTGGAATTAATGGCAGTATTGACAATAAAAGAGTTTTTAAAAACTATGTCAAACAATTTTCATGTTCAGAATGAAGTAAAGCACATTTTTACTGTGAAGCCAACTTTTGGCAAATACATAGAGGTGGATGAAATTTACCGTAGGGTAAAAAAATTGACAGTACCAGCTGAAAGGACATGGGAAGAATTGGTTGATTTATTAGATTGAAGGATAATTTGACAATATTCAAAACAATTGTCAGCGCAACAGCTAGCATGATGGTCAGTTTAGTAGGGCATCACTGTTTTGGGTTGACACGGCAACCAAAACCATCAAAACAAGGCAACCTTCCTTTTCAATAGCCTACGTGGCATATTATTCTTCCAATATTAGATGATTTTGTTTGTAATTAGGCTAATAATACACTATCAGTTTGACAACATTTTTTGTAAAATAGTTTTTGTAATTTTCATTATAAATACTTCACCGTTTGAGGTATTAAGAGCTGATTTCCGAATGCAAGTTCCTTTTGCATATTGTAATTTTCAAAGCACTATAGCATCAATAATACAAGGACCTTTCATAGGATTCATGTGGTGTAATAAATGGTGATGTGCCTCTTCTATCCATTTGTTTAAACATTGTTTTCCTTTCTCTGTTATTCTAAATTTCTGAATTAATCAACAGAAACTATGATAAATATGATTTGTTACTTAGAGAACCCTATTTTGGTTGTTGATAATTTTAATTTTTTCCATTGAAGTTAGATCAAGGAATTCTTAATTGCTCCTTGGTTTCTACTGAACCTTACACTTCTTCTATTCCACAAATTCATTTAATTTATGAAAAGATCCAGTTAGTGCAACCTAGTTTTCCCTGTGAGAAATCCTCTTAACATTGATGCTAAACTCCAATTTAATATATAGACTCCATAGACGAATGGAATTATAATGCTCAAGTCAACCAAACCAATCAAACAAAACAAACAAGTACAATCATAACTAGCATAAAATTTACTTAAAAAAAAACCTAAATTAAATAGAGAGATCCCTCTCTGAAGTTGACAATGTTAGATCCCAGCTTCCAAAGTGGTTTTGATGCTATCCAACATGTTTACTCCCTCAACCTCAAAAATACAAAACGACAACATAGTGGCGACCATACTGGGGAAGAATAATTTTTTATCCAAAACATTGTTATTCCTTAGTTTCTAACATTATTTAAAAAAAAAAACTATTATATCATTATGAAATACTTGATCTGAGGTTGTTTGTTTGTAAATATTCTAGCGTGTCATTGATTTGATTTTTATTTGTGTGATCATTTTGAATAGACATGACTCCCAAAATAATTTTCACTAGAGCTCACCATGATCCTAACCTTGCTAAATTCCTAGATAATCCATAAAAGTTGGTGAGAAAGAGAAGTTTTACAGAGAGTCAAGGTAGTAATAGTCCTTTGAATAGATTTAATCATCTTCCTGAGAATATTCCTTTATCAAGGTCTAACTCTCTTCCAGAGAAATTTGAAACTATTCAAGATATAGATTTTGATTTGCCTTTCCAGCATAGTTTGTCTAGATCAAAATCTGAGGCTTTTGTACATCAGACTATCACTGATAAAGCCCTACTGCAACCATACATACCCTAAACCTAGCTTCTGGTAACATATCCTAATCTTGAATCTCTACAACAATTTGACAAATTACAAGATCTAGTTTCAGTTTTGGACCAAGATATTGAAGAATCTTATATTCAACAATCTATTGAATTTTGTTCTGTAACAGTTATAGTAGCCTCTTTGTATAGTAAATCTTCCCATTCCATTCATCTAAAACCTCCAAGTCCTACTCATTCCATAGTTTCAACTTCCTCACATATGATATCTCAAAATGTTATTTCTACTATCCCCATAGTTATCACAACTACATCTACTTTAGGTCCATCTTCCAGTTAATCTTCCAGACCAGTTATGGTAGGTAGGTATGCACCTTTGGTGTTACCAGGCCAGCTAAATTCCATGCTTGGATATTAATAATCTAAAATTGTGACCTTTGATAACACTAATGCTTATACTACTCAGCAGCATGTCGATAGAATGAATGATGTGTTTAACCTTCAAGAAGTAGATGAAGTTGATGTTAAAAGGAGATTGTTTGCTCAGAGTTTAGGAGGTGATTCAAGAAATGGCTTAGGAGTTCACTTGTGGAAAGTATAGCCAACCTTGATGCTTTCATAAAACTTTATTAGATAGATGGGAGATAAAGAAAAATCCACTTCAACTCCTAAACAAATATAAAAGGTTGAAAATAAAAACCAAAAGAAAGTGTGGAAGAATATTGTGAATGGTTTAATATTGTTTACAATGCCATTCCACAAGACATCAAGCCCTCCCCTCACCTAGCTTTAATTGAATTTCTAGAGGATTTCAATGTATACATGGAATATCAACTTAAAGAGAGAGACCCAACAAATTTGGAAGAAATGCAAGCAAATTCTATTAAAGTTGAAGCAAACATCCTAGCCAAGAAGGCCAAACTGCAATCTGAACATAGAGTTACCATAAAATAAGAACCTTCTAATTCTGTTGTTGATCATAAAATTGATAACCTAGTGAGAGTAGTGAATTAGATGATGCAAAGAGTAAAAATCAATGACCAAACTCAAGTAAGAGAGAACCAAAATTCTCCTCAAAATAGAAACCAAAACTTCAGAAGGAATCTTACCCAAATTAAAAAAACAGAACAATGGTCCATACTAGTAGGTTCAACCTCCTTTCAGGAAAATTACACAAATTATGAGGGGAATATTATTGAATATTTGGACAATAATCAAATAAATATGATAGGGATAAATGATGATGAAACAATTTTCATCACTCGAAGGGAGAAGGAACTTTTTCTCCTAGCTCAAACTGAACTAGATTATGAAGCATCAAATGAATATGAACAAGTGTTTGAAAATGCCATAATGGAAGTACATAGGAAATACAACCTTAGGATAAAAGAGAATCCAGACACTCTCAACACCAAAAACTCAAATAATCCTGCTAAAAAGTCATCTGAAATTGAACCTAGGAAAACCATAGATAGTCTTCTTAAGAAAACTGTGGACAATTCTGGTAAGAAAAAGGTAGAAATCCCTATCAAGAAGGTAGTTGACAGTGTTTCTAAAACTACTCAAACAGATATCCCAACCACCAGTCAACAAAAAGAGCCTACAAAAAAACAAATTACAGATCAATCTAAACTTCCCAACTTGATTAAGATTCAAACATCATTCAAAATTGAGAATGAAATAGATAAATTGAAAATCCCTATTCCTCTCACAAAGTTAATGAGCAAAAGCATGTAGATAACCCAAGTAATGAAAGATTTAAAAATGGGGGAAAACACTGACTCTGTAAATTTGAATGATGACCAACCTAAACACTTATTTGGACTGAAGTTGAAGGAAAACCATAGGAAGGGGGTGTTTGCCCATTCTATGTTAGCCTGAATATCCTTGATAATATCCTCCATTATGCTATGTTATATTCAGGAGCCTCCCACAACTTAATGCCTAAAGCTGTTATGGAGAAATTAGGACTTGAGATTACCAGATCTTATGAAGACTTATACTCTTTTGATTCCAGTAAAGTAAGATGTCTAGGTCTTATCAAAGACCTATGTGTTACTTTAAGACAAATCCCAACCAAAATTCTTGTATTGGATATAGTGGTTGTAGATATTCTCCCTACATATGGCATGTTGTTTTCACGTTCATGGGGAGAAAAATTACAAGGAACCTTACAAATGGATATGACCTTTGCTACCATACTAGTTTTTGGGAAGGAAAGAATATTATATACGAAAACCTAGATGAAATTCATGGTGAGTAGCCAAGAGAAACCTCATAACTATCCTCTTTATTTTGTTCACTCAGATTTGGATTCTTTTATTCTTTACAATGATGGGGATATCAACACTCAAGTGGTCAATGTTGAAACTGAAATTTCTAAAATAGGCCCAACCCAATCACAAATAACATAATTGAATACTCCTCTTGAACTTCTTTGGAACATGAGTTTTGATGGTTTATGTAGGAAAGATGGTTGTGGAGTAGGAATTTGGGTAGTAAACACAAGAAGTAATCATGTTGAGGGTCACTCATACAAGCTTAATTTTCAATGTACCAATAACATGGTAGAGTATGAAGACCTTATCTTAGGATTGTAGTTGTTAAAAACGTTAGGTGCTAAAAGGATATCCATTCAAGGGGATGTTGAATTAATTATAAAACAAATCAAAGGAGGATATTCAGCCAAACATTCTAGGATGAGAGGATACAAACATTTTGTGCTTGACTTTCTAGAGAGTCTTCTTTAATATGACCTCTCTACAATTCCTAGAAAGAAAAATATCATTCCAAACAATCTGGATTTTTCAGCCAGCTCTTGTAAAATGCCTTATCCTAATCAAGAATATGTATTGGAGGTAAAACATTGACCAGTTGTACCTGATAACATGAGGTATTAATAGGTGTTTGGAAATGATAAATAGATTAAGAGTTTTCTGCAATCCAAAGATGAGTTTCAAGATGATAGTATTCATTTGGAATCTGAAGTAGATACTCAAATTGCTATACACTCTAATCTAGAGAGGTAATTAGATAATGTACATGTAAATACACCCGTAGATAAAGTTGGAAATAAACTAGAATTTCTTGAAATAGACCCTTAAAAAGAAGAATTTGAAACACTCCAGCTTAAACATAACATTTTTCCTAGAGATGTAGTTCCATTAGAAGAATTATTTGATTTTAGTGATGTGGCTAAAAATCCTAGATTGAGCCCTCAGGAACAACAATTGAAGATTGTAATTTAGGTACTGAAAAAGACCCCAAAATCATAAAACTATCTAAATCAATCCTAGTAGTTGGAAAACAAAAATATATTGCTTTATTCAAGGAGTTCAGTGATGTTTTTTCCTAGAGCTATGAAGATCTTAAAACATATGATACATAAATCATATAACACAAAATTGACTTAAAGAAGATAAAAAACCCTTTAAACAAAAACTTCATAGGATAATTCGGTTATGATGCCTTTAATTGAGAAGGAAATCAAAAGAATGTATGATTCTAAAATCATAGTTCCTCTTAGGTACTTTAAATGGGTTTCCAATATTATGTCGACTAGGAAGAAAATAGGTGAAATCTAATTGTGTATAGATTTCATAAACCTAAGCAAAGTTTCCCTAAAAGACAACTATCTCTTACCTAAAATAGATCATATTCTGCAAAAGGTAGTTGGATCTTCTAGAATTTCTTTATTACATGGATTCCCATGTTATAATCAGGTCTTAGTTCATCCAGAGGATTAGGATAAAACAACCTTTACTACATTGGGTACCTTCATGTATGTGAAGATGCCTTTCGGATTAATGAACGTTGGAGCCACATTTCAAAGAGCAATGGATATTGCTTTTGCTGATGAAATTGGTAGATTTATTGCGATCTATCTAGATGACATAACTGTATATTCTAAATATGATGGAGAACACTTGATGCACTTGAGAAGAGTTTTTGAAAAATGTAGAAGGTTTGCGATTTCACTAAATCCTAAGAAAACAGTGTTTGGCCTTGAAGAGGGAAAACTTCTTGGCCATATCATATCCAAGGAATGTATCAAAATTAATTCTAAAAGGATTGAATCTATTATAAAAATAAATCATCCAATAAATATTAAATAACCTCAGTAATTTATTGGGAGAATAAACTTCTTGAGAAGATTTATCCCTAACCTTGTAGAAGTTCTTAGAAACATCACAAACATGCTAAAACGAGATTATGAAATCGGCTGGAACATTGAAGCTAGGCAATCATTTGACCAGGTTAAACAAGCATTAACAAAGGTAATAGTCCTTATTAGTCTAGATTTTACTAAAGATTTTATAATTTTTTACTTTGCTTCTAAACATACTGCTGTAGCTATCCTTTTGCAAAAAAATGATGATGGATATGAACAACCAATTGCTTTCTTTAGTAAGGCCTTGAGGGATGCTACAATCAAGTATAATATAATGGAGAAACATGCTTTCACACTGATAAAAGGAATTAAATATTTTAGAGTATATATTATTCATTCTCATATAGTTTATTATGTACCAAATGTTGTAGTTAAAGATATTTTGACACAAAATGGACCAAATGGCAAAAGAGGCAAATGGATTGCCATCATTCTAGAATATGATATGGAGATCAAGCCAACCAAGCATATCAAAGGATAAGGATTAGCCAAACTGATGGCTGAATCCAATTTTAATGCTTTGGATATCAACTTTATAGATGAATTGGATGATCAAGAGGAACACGCGACTCCAAAAATAGATGAATCTTTTATGACCTCACCCTGGTATGCAGACCTTATTTAGGTTTTATTTAATTTAAATTCTCCTCCTGGTCTAACAAAGACAAAGGCTAGATTTATGAAGCTAAAAGAAGTTAAATTTTGCATCATAGAAAATGTTTTATATTGGAAAGATGCTGGTGGTATTCTACTAAAGTGTTTACTGAGAAATGATGCTATTTTTCCATCCTCTTTGGGAGTTCTAGTCATGAAGTTAATTCAGGAATTGTAGGCTGAGCCAAATGACATTCAAAGAAGGATTGATCAAACAATCCAATTGCAGCAATCTAGGGAAGAATTTTATAATAAGGCTCAGGCCATCCATGAGAATATCAAGAAAGTTTTTGATAGAAGGACAAAAGAGGATGATTTTACCTTGGGTGATAAAGTTTTAAACTGGGATTCGAGAAGTGAAGACAAAGGGAAGCATGGAAAATTTGACAACTTATGGATGGGTCCTTATGTCATTTATGCTTTCAGAGGGAATAATCCATTTTTTATTAGGAATTTAGATGAGACATAATTACCTGGGGTACTTTTCAATGACATGATGCTCAAGCATTATTTCTCTAAGCAATAGAAGTTTTCCTAGTATTCATCATTGTAAATATCATTGTCTTTACTGTTTCAATTGGGTGACATATTAACATAAGTTGAAGCCCACAGAGAAGGCCCTGAGCTTCTATTGATAAGTTACCATAACTGTTGCAACAAAGAAATCATAGGTAGACATTGTTGAAATAGAGCACTCAAGGCTACTAATCATATGTTCCTGGCACTTCACACGGAGAGTGCCATCCCCAACTGGAGCCACTATTAGGGTACTATAATTTATAGGATCTCAAGTTAATTGAGCATTATATCTCAGGAATCTTATTTTCTACATACTTGTCAATCTGCCAATGATGTCCAAATAAAAGAAAAATAATTAAAAAATGAAAAGAGAGTATAAGGAAGAAGAATAAAGAGAAAAACAAGAATATTAAAAAAGAATAAAAGATTTAACCCCACCAAAAGCAACAAAAATAAACAAAAAGGAATAATACTGAAAGCGTTGCAAGTCTAGATGCCACTACTCATAGATAGTTTTGCTTCATTACCGAAAATAAAAATTTGTATGCGGCTTGTTCAAAATGCCACAATCACTAGTTTTATTTTAATCATACAATGTAATCATGGTTAATCTCCTTTATTTTTTTTGTAAATTAGATAGAGAATAAATACTTACCCAATAGTTTAATCTGGTTAAATCATTAGTTAGGTAGAAAATGACATTGATCCAATTGTTTAATCTAGATCAATAGGAGAAATAAGGGCTAGGTTAGGTAGTTTTTCTATTCTGTATAAAAGAAAATAAGGAGGGTTTGCTAGTCCAAGTGCACCCTAGAGGAAAGAATAAAAATGCTAGTTTAGCTAAGGGTAGGTAGATTGGGTTATCTATAACTGCACATGTAAATTTATACTAAGTTTGAGAATGGGCTTAAAAAAGGCAGATATGTGCACTATGGATAAAGTTATTTATATGTTTACATTTTCCCTTATCCTAGGATAAAAAAGAAAATATTAAAGTGCAAGAGGACAAAGTTCTTTGTCATATTGAGGCTGAAGTACACTCCACTCAACACCCTTGGGATCTACTCTCACACTTCATCCATGAACTTTATCTGTTTTCAACCCCCCCTTTTCATTTTGTCTTTACCGCCAGGGGAAGGGGTTCGGAAAGTAGATTCTCCCACCAAGCCCCATCCCTTATGTGTAGCCCTCTAGTGATTTTTCACCCCCCTCAATAAACCATTAACTGCCCACTACCCCCTCCGAAAACCACTTTCCCTCATCCGCTCTTCCGGGCCCCACCACATTTCCTCCATCACTCTCTGCCTACCACATGGCATAATTGTTGGCCTACTAAATGTGTTCTTGGCCAAAATGACCATTATACATTTAATTCAATCTATCTCGGGTAACTGTTCAACCTAACGGTCCTGCGCCATTTTCAACGGGACATTCATAATGTTTAAAATATCATGCATTTATCATTCTCATCCCTTTTTCACTTTTGTTTTTTGTTGTTGACATTTTCAATTAGCAGTCACTCTTAGAGATATTCTGCAACTAGATCAAGATAGAAAAATAGATAGCTCCCTTTCATTTTCATTGGATAGTCCGTTCTTCTACTATGCTTGTTAAGCCTCCTCTACAAATTCATCATGTTCACAAATTTTTTACAGCCATGCCTGCTAAGACTAAGACTCAAGATAAGTCCATTAATCCTTTAATTCCCCCTTTTGTAGATTTAAATCATATACCTTTAACTGATAGGGATTACAGGATAAATAAAGTGCATTGCGATTGTGATTTTCTGGAATTGTATTGTTGGTTAGCAGATAAACACACAGACAAAACTGATGAAATTGGGCTTTCGGAGTCCAACCTCCCCCATTACATTTTCCCCTTGGCATTCCTGGCCCTAGAATTTATGAGAAGATGTCAAGCATGCTATGTCCCTACCCAAAGAGCCATCATTTCCCCTACAGGTGACATATTTTTCACAATTACAACCCAACCCATTGACCAAATGATGTTGGCCCCCACTGTGGAAAATGTTGCCCCTTTCTCCCAGAAGCCCTCACCAAACTTTATCAAAAGTTGGACTTTGCCACCAAAGCCATAATTTTTAAGATTTTCTTACCAGAGAATGCCCAATTACCCAAAAACAATCCTCCATATGCTTCTTCAATTTTCCCTGATCAGGCCAAGCATATTATTTCCATGTTTTCGTACATGTTAGGCTATTATTCTGGTCAATGGGTAGAGCTCGTTTTAGGATTCCTCTCCATATTTTCCATAGATATTAAGCCCTCCTTGGTGTTCGACTTCAGTCAATTTTTAGCTGAGAGTATCCATGAACAATTTATAAAATTTCCTACATAATAGGTGTTGAATTACACCTCTATAATGATTTATATGTTCCTCTATTATCAAGTATATAAATTTAGTGTTGCATTGCAAAAGCTTGATGATGTAGGGAACCAATAGCTAGTAATCTTTTGGACCTCATTGGTCATGAGAGAACATAAAGAATTCACCTACAAGAAATTTATTGAAGATTTTGTTCATCTAGCCACAAACATTCTAAACAGTGCAGTACAACACATAATTAGTGAGGAAATCAAGAAAATTTTGGATTTGTCAGACCAAGAAAGGACTGGGGATTGGTATTTATACCAAAACTACATAGAAATTAGGGTATATGGTTGTGAATTGGGCCCTTATAAACTCCCCAAATACCTCGCAATGAGGATTTTTTCCTTGGATTATATTAGGGAGATGTTGAATTCGGATGACATCCACTTCATAGTGGCCAAGAAGAAGGAATAATTCATGATAAAGACATAGGTTGGCCCATTTGTGTGCAACACAAGGACATCAGATGAAGATGCAGATAGAATGCTTAAAGAAATGAAGTTCAATTTGAGATTTACATGGTCTTATGACCCCTGTGGCATTATTTTAAAGCTCAGAGTGGAGAACAAGAACACTCCTTACATTCATACTTCAAGGCCAGACATAGAGCAATATGCCAATCAGTTGGAGTGGACAAAAAATACCTTGCAAGA
Organism: Pinus taeda; assembly: GCA_000404065.3. Lineage (NCBI taxonomy): Eukaryota > Viridiplantae > Streptophyta > Pinopsida > Pinales > Pinaceae > Pinus > Pinus taeda. The sequence goes on along the minus strand of APFE031181133.1, from coordinate 348,943 downwards.
AGCTAAATAACAACATGCTTCTACTTCTAGTTTGCAAATTCCTATTCCTCAGGAAAAATCAAGCAAAAGACAGAGGGAGGAAGGGTCATCAACTACAACTGGGAGTGAAACTAAAGAATTCAGAATCAGCTATAAGAAGTGAGCAAAGGTAACTCCCAAAGTAGAATTGGACAAAGAAATTGTAGAGCAAGCAACCATCATCATCACAGATTCACCACCCACAACTATCAAATTCACAACATCTTCTACTGAACCTTCATCTTTGCAGGGTCATAAGGAAACTGAACTAGAATAAAAACTATCCAAATAGAAAAAGAGAAGACAATTTTTGATAGGTACAAGGAAATAAACCTCAGGAATAAAATTATAAAAAAGAACACTCATAACCAATTCTGGAAGCATACCTCCGATTCACAGATTAGGTTGCTGTCAATGTTTGAGATAGAGCATGGAAAAATGAAGATGACCTTTCTTGAGGCCCAAATTCCACAGCCAAAATCAGCAGCAGATTACAAAAGCACCACTTTTACATTTAGAAAAAAGGACATACATCCCATTGATCAGATGGAGATGCATAAGCAAACTAATGAAATGATATCCTCCACTTTGACTAACACTGCTATGTCACTTTCCAAATAACAGGTTTCTTTTGCAAATTTCTAGTCATAGTTGAAAATGGAGAAAGTGTACTCCTTGGAAAGGCACAACAAGATCAGGTCTTTGGAATACTTGGTGATTAAGATAGGGTATGACCCTAAGGATGTAAATGCTGCTGAGGAGATTGTGAAAAAGAAGGACCTGTAAATTGCAGCCTTAAGAAAGCAACTCAAGCTTCCAGCCACAAAGGATCCAATGACCAAGGATATTGAAGAAAGTGAATCATAGAAAGCACATACGATGAAATTGATCGTAGAGAAGAATATATAGATTGTTGGCTTGTTGGGGCCTGACACAGGTTTAGATTTAATTAGCCAAAAAAATCCCAGTACTACTGGCCATTTCGGCAACAGTTCGCGGAATGCAGACTAAGGTCTCACCCAAAATAGTATGGGAGGGTGATAGAATCAAGTTTCCACTCCTTGGATATGTCTGATGAGTTTGACTGGTCCACTGTTTGACCCTATGCACGGGTTGCTTTGCGCACTTTCCATTCCTCGCAGCTTGATATACTTCCTTCACAGAACCCTACCCAGGGGTTGAGTGTCGCACTTTGTTTTATTACCCGAGACCTTGCTTATATTCCAATATTAGTTAATTATCTTTGCCTACTTGAGTGCTTTAAGTTATACTTAACAACACAACACATTCATGCCGATGTGTGCAGTAAATAAACAATAGATTTGCAAATCACATTTATTCATGCAATACACCAGAAAAGATACATAGAATTATAGTAAAACTTCTCTTTATTGATTCTTTCCACGGTTACAGACTTGACTTGGCCTACACACTTAGTTGCAGGGGCTTGTGAACTTAGCTGTGGAATACTAGGCCTTTGCACTCACAGCTGCAGAAAAAACTCCTACTTTGTGACCCAGAGACACACTTCATACTGTGAATAATTCATTGTTACTTCTCATGCTCCTACTTCTTCTCCTTTTTTACACTTACAACCTCGCTCTATTTATACAATCCCATGGTTCGTGGACCATGGGTAGGTCTATCCAGCTGACAATACATTACAAAACTAGGGTGGAAAACCTTGTGACTCTATCATACTTTCATGCCCCATGCCCATAATTCGCAGAGCTTTACAACAAGATTTGGTCAAAACTTGGGCTTTGGGCCCCAAAATATGCCTTGCGGGGGTTCCATGCCCAACAGGCCCCCAACACAATCATCATGACTTGCCCTCGAGTCAATGTGTCAACGCAACGATCTTTGCATGGAGTCCCTCCAACTGTTCTCAAACTACATCAAGGTCAGCAGCGCACTGAGCTGCTGCTTGCTAGTTCTGCTGCATACACTGTTCCGATACCTCTGTGTCAAGAGTGCTTCTCTGCATTAGTATGTTCATCCCATGCATGTGTGCGAGCCTGCCTTCAATTTCTTCTATGATGGTGAAGGCCTCATCGATCCAAGGCTGAACTTGTGCCTTCGGCCACATCCACTTGCTCCTTCAGCACTTTAGCCTGTTGCATCGACGCAGGCCTTTAAGTGAGGGTCACTGTCTCTACAGTTCCATTAACACTATCGTACTACTGTTGGAGTTCTCGTGCTTCTGTCTTCAAGTGCTGGATGTTGGGGTCCTCCTATAGATTTGTGAGGACCTCAAATAATTCTTCCAACATGTTGGTGCAGTCTCACACTGCATTGCTAATTTCCTCCAATCCCACTGTGATAGCACTACCACATTGTTCCCTAACTTTCGGGGGAGTGGATGGTTGTGCCTTTAACCATAGCTCGATGATCTAAAGGTTCAGCTCCAGCTAGACCTTTGTCATTTCTTCCCTCGCCTCGCGGACCCCTACTGCTAACCTATGGATCTTCGCCTCTGCTGGTATGTCTGCTAGGATGGCTAGCTCCAGGACACTTTAGCAAGTATTGTCTATCACCTATACCAGCTGTTGATTTTGCAACACCACTTTGTCATGCTGCAAGCTTAACTGTTCCATATTCATTTTTTGCTCACTAAGGACTTGGAGCGCACGGCTCTCCCTAGCTCACAGCTCTATAGTTATCCCAATGTACAACACATATAAGGTCTCGTGTGGGAGTGCAGCTAGATTGATACCAAGACCTTTCATTGTGCTAATCGAAGGCCTATCGGCCTCATTTGATGGCACTAGTGCTCCTTCCGACAACACTATGGTGTTCATCAACTGCACATGCAACATCTGCTCTGCTGCTATTGAGCCAATTGCAAGGCTGGCTGAAAGGGTACTAGCCTGAGGGGCACATGCCTGTAATTCCTCCAGTTTCACTCTGGGACCCCAACACAATCTGATTCTCCTGCATGAAATCTTGGAGAGTCCCAGAGGTGACCTCATGCATAGTTTCACCAATTTCATGCAAATCACCCTCAGTTAGGGTGATCAGGTCAATGGACAACTTTGATGCCTTGGCCTTCTTACACAACCTTGCCCACTCTGTTGGGTGTTGGTGCTTTAGCTATGTCTACACAGTTTGTGGGTCTGTGCCTCCTTCTTCTGTCTCTGCTTCCTTTGCTTCCTACCCCTATTTTGTGTGGCCCTTTCCCACCTTTACGACTGCCTCCTGTGCTGCTACTATTTTGTGGCCTTTTCCTACTCATCTTCTTTCTGTGTCGTGTCCCACGGTCCTGCCACTGCTTTCTTCCTTCACTTTTCAGCCAATTGTGTGATGTTCAGCTTGGCCTCGTCTTTCTTTCTTTTTGCCGTCAACTTCTTGATCTCTGCAATGTTTGGGGCACACCACTCTAGGGCCATGCCTCTAATACATTAAAAATGTCATCTGTGGCTATGAAGAGTAGCTTTACCCACTGTTTGGTTAGGTCCTTACGCACCCTAATATAAATGTTATGCATGTTTGCTTTGAATTCTGCAAAACTTTGTAGATTGTTGTAGATAGTGGGCAACAACTGCAGCTTGCAGTTGACCCCCATTCTGAGGTTCATTTCCAAGAACATCCAAAAGATTTTAGTATCATGGATCCTCTTAGCATCCTTCATGTCCTAGAGCGAAGCATACTTTGTGGCCTCTAGTAAATCCTTGTCAGTTATGGGGAATTGACTATCCTTTGGGAATTCCCCAGCCACAAGAACTATGGACAACAAGGGCCATGCATAATGGAATGTTTTTCCTTGTTCCTGGGCTTCGCGGGAATTTTCTAAAAACTCCTTGTAGAGGAACTCAGACCAGTTAAACTGGAACCACTCCATGCACTACTCAGCTAGTGCTACACCGGCGCATGTACTTCATCCGTGCAACACTTGTGCATGACCTTTCCTACCAAGATTTGGGTTGCCACACATACTGCTTTCTCTTTGATGCTAGAGAAGGCATAGCCCCTCTTCTTCTTTTCTAGCTTGTACTTTTTCTTCATGGCCTTCGCAACAGCTAAGTCACTGATCTTTCCTTCTGATATGTTTGTGGAGTCCTCTCCTTTGCATGGAAGCCGGGAGATGTAGTGAATCGGGTCTGCCATGATGGGGATGGGCTCCTCCAGCCACAACACCCATCATGCACCAGGTAGAGTAGCTACCTAATGATAAAAATGGTTATTGGGGCACGATGGAAGTGCAATACCTAGAGCAGTTTTAGTAGCCTAGCCTTTTCCACTCCATGCAACCACTTCCGCGGATCTAATTCTTTCATCCCCACCACGGTGTTCTATTTGGGCTTCATGAGGTTCCTGGTCTCAAGGTGAGGGACTTCTCGTGGTCAGTGAGGTCCCAACATTCAAATTTTAGGCTCGGCACCCATCCCAGGTGCATACCCTCGAACATCATGTTATCTGGGAGGAGCGGGGTTGAGAGTGAGCTCTTGGTCTCGTCCAGGTCTTTGGGCACTTTAGCCTTCCCTTTTCATGGGGGGAAATAGGCTAGCAATTTTGTCGCAGAGTGCACAGGCTGAGTGTCCTCCTCCATCCCTTCATCCTCCTCCTCTGTGATGATAAGATCCTCTAGATTTTCTTCTTCTTCATTGGTTTCTATGGTGGCGGCTTTCCCCTTCTCCTCCATTGAAAGCTTGGTGCATAGTGGGTTCTACAGACACACACATATGGGAACCATTGCTTGTTTGTCCTTCTTGGCTCTTGGCATGCGTGGTGATTTAGGGATTTCTGCCACAATCCCGGCACCTTCCATAGCATCCCCCACAGTCAGGGCCTACATGGCCTCCTCAGCAGTCATTTCTATTATCTCCATAACATCCATAGGTGTTGCCATTGTATTCATCCAAAAATATAGCACTCGTGAACTCAGGGGCTCAATCAATGCTCGACTCATAACAATCAGGGCTTTGCTCGATCGCTCAATTCCCAAATGACCAAGTGTTTTTTACTAGTCAACCATTTGTATTTTATAGTGCTTTTTTAATTTGAATTCGACCGTTCCCACCAAATCTAGTTCATCAATTCTCCCTTGGAAATAGATTTTCCCAGATATTGCCCATAAATCGCGTCTTAAATGCATATCACCCACTTCATTTGGCCTCAAGTCGAGCATCCCATCATGAATAACAACTTCAACAGTCACTTTTTGGCCAACCTGCGTAGTAGCCCAACCCCACGTGCATGGTCGCAGACCTTGTGACTTTTTGTTTCTGCACGCAGATCCAACCTCGCATAGCTTCCAGGTAGAGTAGTTTATAGTATTACGCTTCCTTTCAACTGCTTGGAGAAGTAAGACTATTCCTCCTTGGCTAGTCAGGTGGCTACACCACCTGTGTGCAGTTTGATCTGGTCATCCAACATTCTTCCTGGGAAATACCTACCTTTTACCATCACTAGTGGTGTCACCCACCTTATCATCTGTAGCGCATCACCCTGGTTAATTCTCCTATTAATATGTGGTCCAAGCCAAGGCATCAGACTGATCAATTCACGACAATAGTGCTCAAACTTGTCAGTATGATCATGCACACCCTGTTTTATCACTGTGATCTTCTTATCAAGAAAATTGTCCCTTGTCTCGTCTTCCAGCTTCTTGAATTCCGCTTCTACCAAAGCACTTTTCTTCCTTAATCGCATCCTTTATTTTTCAAGTTCTTGGAGCCTAAAGCTTCCCTGTTGGATTTCAGATTCCGAGGTTCCCCAAACCATCGTATCTATTAGTGTGATCATGCGCAGCCTAAGTTCTCCAAGTATTGTAGGGCTTACACTAGTTGCTTCATACTCTAGCCTTGGTGGTACCTCTACGGTCAGGGTTTTTCACGTGGTCCTATTTACCCAAAGAACTGCTGGTACACGTAGGTCCCAATCAGCCCACTTCACATGGTCGACTGTGTTCAATGCTTCGTGTACTTTGTCAAAAGCTTTTGCATGAAGATGCTTCTACGTGCTTGGTTTTACCATACCTCCTAGTCCCAAACAGAGGGGTTGTTTGCAACATTATCTTTCCCGCTCTTGCTTACTGAACGTGTTTCCTACCACAAGGATAGTGTACATTCGTGTAGGTTATGCACCATATTCCTGTATCCATCTAGAAAGGTGGGCGCGTGGGCCATTTCGTTCGTCATACTTGGCTTTTATCCTCATTTGAGGTTTCCCAAATCATAGGCCCATCATCTTTCTGCATTCACACTAGTCTTCAAAGCTCTACTGGTGCATACCCCACCACCTTGCAGGTGTAGCACGTAGTACCCATTTCAGAGCATCGAAATGCTGTTGTTCTGCCACTTCTTTTTCAAATTTGTTCAAGAACTCCTCCACTTCACCTAACCCATTGTACGTAGGTAGATCACTTACCTTTATTGCTACACAACACAACGACCTTGTCATCATGTTATAGTTGAGCGTAGTTACCTCATGTAACTAGTTCTGCCATTGTGCTATCTCTTCATCAGAATTTGATGTACAAGAGCTTTCATGCTCCCAAGAGATTCAGCCATCCATGGTTGGGTTTACGCAATCTTTCTCCCATTCGTTTATCTTGTAGATTCAGTCTAGATCGTCATCGTTGTCATAGTCATGCACTGGCTTTGTGTAGTGTGATACTTCCATAGGATCTAAAGATACCACTATGCGTAGTGATTTTTTCTCAAAAATCATCATGCACTTCTTCATATTTATCACTCCATTCATGTCAATGGTCCAATCTATTCCTAGTAGCGCGGGATAGGATTGTTGTCATCAACAATATCTATCACTTCAAAATCTGCTAGCACGCTCACTCCCTCGGTATCTAATTTGATTCCCAGCAATCTCCCCATAGGTAGGATCTTTTGCTAGTTCACCATTCATAGTTGGATAAGAGGCCATTGTAGTGCAGGCCTGCCCATGCACTCCCATGTCTGCTTTGGTAAGACGTTTGGGTCTAATCTTAGATCCAAAATCACTTGATCCATCTCATATTCCTTGATTTGTGTGGTCAATGTCATCTCCCTTCCTGTTCGCATCGTGTGCTTCCTGATCTTCTAGACTATGCGTGATTCTCCTAGCGCAGTCCCAACACATCTAGTTATGAGCTCTTATAGACCCTTCACAGCTTTGTTGTCGCGCAACAACTTCACGTGTGTCTCCAAGAATGTAGTGAGCATCGATGGGTCCATGTTTGGCTCTAGTCTGTCTTTTCTTTCTGAAGTGGAAGCATCCAGAAAGCTCTTCTTAGCTTCCATGAATGTCTCCTTAGCGTGATCCAAATCAAATTTTGATTGCTTTGTTGAAGCCTTGCAAACCTAGGTACTTTCTTCGAGTTGCTTGCCTTTGTCATCCCCTATCGTGATACCACTTTGTAGCAAAATATTTACATTTGAGTCTTCCTCGCGTGGCTCAGACCTCATCATTTGTAGGTTCTGAGTTGGGGGAGGTTGGAGTGCTCCTTTATCATGCAACCTCACTATCAATGTGGGACAGTCCTCTATCTCATGATCAAACTTCATACAATATAAGCATGATGGTCTTGTTGGATTTGTACAATCATGGGCATAATGCCTCGACCCTTTCCAATTGTAACATATCAGCTGTTCGTGACATCCTCCTAGTCCCATTCCACCTCAGCCTCATCCATGCCCCTAAAATCTAGTGCATGCCATTCCTGCATTTTTATCAAGGGGATGTGTTTCGGCCTAAACTCTATAGGTAGGAGTCTGATCCATCATCAGTTCATAACTTCTAAAGGTGCACTCATCATGGCCTACTGATCTACAAAAATTATAGAACAACTATTGGAAATTCTACGTTTACTTCTGTAGTAGATGACAGTTATCTATAGCATGTTTTTCTCCTATCTCACAAATAGCGCACCATAATGCAGGCGCCTCTCTTGGTCCTACTTGTGCCTTCAGTCTCAAGCGCATTGGTCCTCCTCCCGCGAGGTAATTCACAAACATCAGGTAGTGGTCCTTGTTGTGCCCCTAGCCCTTGCACTTTATGCACCATACCTCGTCGCATACTTCTGGACAAGCTGTCCTGTCTTCTTTCAAACTTTGCATCTCAAGGCACAAGTTTTTCAATTGTGCATGAACCTGTTAGACTCCTAGGTTAGGATCTTGTATCAAAGTCTCGTGCAATCTCATCGTGACCCCCAAACCTTCAGCTTGAGTTGCTAGCCTTTGTTGTGACAATGTGTTCAGTAGATGCAATGTTAACGAGGCTACAAACCATTTGCAGTGTTGCCCATCTGTTAAGGTCATTTTTGCTTCATGAATTGTTCACTTTAGTCTTTGATCCAACTCCCATGGAGTTTCACCTAGTAGCATTGTGATTTCCTTGAATCCAATGATCGACAGTGCCTCTGATTTTGGTCTACTAAATTCCTTGTTTAACATAGCTTGGATATCTGCTATCCCTGCATTCAGATTGTCATTGGAATGTTTAATGTGCTAGGTCAATGTGTTTTCCTGCAGAGCACTAACCAACTTTTCCTTCTTTATACTATCATCTGTGACACCCTATACTTCCCATACAACTTTTACCACGAACCAAAATTGGTCTGAATCTTCATTCCCTACTCCCTTGAATACTGGTAAGTATATCGCACTGGCCATACTGCTTCGTGGTGGCAACAGAGGTGGTATGGGCGAAGTCAGGGGTGAAGATGGTGAAACTGGTGGTGGTGTGGGTGGGGTTGGTATGTGCAAAATTCTCTGATTTAATAGATTGATCAAACTTCTTGGTGAAACATTTGCGAGCTCTTCTTTGCCTCCTCGCGGAGGTGAAATCAAGGGGTTATTTTCTAGTTCTGTGCTACCTTTGTTTCTGTAGATCCTCCCACTCCACGGAGCTCCAAACATCAATTTATTTGCATAACCCGCTTTTCACATAGTAGCATTTTAATCCAAGTGTTCAAAGATTTAACATACTTACCTCGCAGTCCTTCGATGAAGCGTCATTATGCCTCGCTATAGCTGACTGAAGTATCTATAGCAAATTCGGTGATGAACCCTCCTATAATTTGAATCGGCGAGTGATCAATAGTGTGTGCGATCTTATATTTTGATTCTTCCAGTCTACGCACAAACTCTAGAATCCACACAATAGGTTTGTCAAGTTTACACCTTCCTTGTCTATTTTCTAGCCTCGCGATCCACTCATACAACTCAGTAGGGAAGGATGCAAAGAAATTTTCATGGATTTCTGTATACAAGTAGCAATATAACCACTCTTCAATTCCTTTCTCTGTCGTATTTTAGTTATACAAAATCATACATCTCTATATAGATCTTGGTCTTGGCAATGGAACCATTTGTTGGGTTGTTGGGGCCTGACCCAGGTTTAGAGTTAATTAGCCAAACAAATCACGATATTACTGGCCCTTTCTGCAATAGTTTGAGTAGCGCAGATTGAGATCTCACCCAAAGTAGTATGGGAGGGTGCTAGAACCAAGTTTTCACACCCTGGAGATGTCGGATGAGTTCGACTGGTCTGCAGTTTGTCCCTACTTGCGGGTTTCTTCGCACACTTTCCCATTCCTCGTGACCTAATATACTTCCGTTGCGCAACCCTACCTAGGGGTCGAGTGCTACGCTCTGCGTTATTACCCAATACCTTTCTTATATTCCAATATTAGTTAATTATGTTTGCCTACTTGAGTGCTTTAAGTTATACTTAACAACATAAAACATTCATGCAGGTGTGTGCAGTAAATAAATAGTATATTTGAAAATCACATTTATTCATGCAATACACCAGAAAAGATACACAAAATTATAGCAAAACTTCTCTTCATTGATTCTTTCCACTGTTATAGACTCGAATTGCCCTGCGAACTTAGTTGCAGGGGTCCACGCACTTAGCTGTAGACTAATAGGCCTCTGTGCACATAGCTGCAAAGCTTTCTCCTACTCCACGACCCAAAGAAACACTTCACACTATGACTCATTCACTTAGACTTCTCATGCTCCTACTTCTTCTCCTTTTTTACAATTAGAGCCTTGCTCTATTTATACAATCCCATGGTCCACGGACCATGGGTAGGTCTATCTAGCTGACATTAGATTACAAACTAGGGCAGACAATATTGTGACTCTATCATACTTTTGCGCCCTGTCCTCACAATTCGTGGAGCTTTACAACAAGATTCAGTCAAAACTTGGGTTTTTAGCCCCAAAATATGCCTTGGGGGGATTCTATGCCCAACAGAGATTAGGCATATGGAGGCATAGATGGAGAAACTAATCAAGGGGAAAGAATAAAGCCAATGGATGGCCATTGTCCCCTAGATGCCATACCTATCTCTCAACTTCCAGCAAGAGGGACTACTACTGCAGCCAATTCTTCCACTCAAACTGTGAATGTTGACCAAGTAACAAAGACACTACAGAACATGTCACTTCATTCAAAGGATATTGAGACTTTGTAGGGCCAAGTCAAAGTTTTGTAAGTGAAAAAGGCCAAAGCTAAAGTTGCTCGGGTTATTGAAATGGAGAAAACCTAGAGACAGTTCGAGAAGCTGCAAAAGGTAGATAGAAATAGTTCAATTGGTAATGCCTTGGCCAAATCTAAGGAAACTATTTGGATGAATATATTAGACTCTATGAATGAGATTTGGCCTTCTATCCAAATCATATTTGAGCATAAAGAGATGATAGAGAAGGCTACAGAAACTATTGTGTAGGGAAGAGAAACGTTGGGAGAAATTACCATAGAAGCCTCTAACATAATCAAGTTATTGAACTCTAAGTCTAGGCATGATCTTGAAGAATTAGGGATCACTGATAGAACTACCACTATTCTGGAAGTCAATAAAGTTTTGACAAAAAGAAATCTCATGATCAGTTGGAAGAAAAGTGTAAAACCTTGGAGCTGTGAGTAAACAGGTTCACAAATAGAATTGAAGAATTAATCCAAAAGGGATTGCCCAACATTTATGTTATAAATGACAAATTAATCACTCAGGAAGATTATATCCTAAATATGAAAGAAGTGGCTAGAAGCAACATCAAGTTCAGTGGAATTAAGAGCAATATGATAGCAAAAGATTTTTTAGAAACTATGTTAAATGATTTCCATGTTCAGAATGAGGTAAAGTACATTCTTACTGTGAAGCCAACTTTTTCCAAATACACAAAGGTAGATGAAATTTACCGCAGTGTAACAAAATTGATACTAGCAGCTGAAAAGATATGGGAAGAATTGGATGATTTACTAGATTGAAGGATAGTTTGGCAACAGTCAAAACAATTTCTAGCGCAACAACCAACATGATGATTAGTTCAGAAGCACATCATTGTTTTAGGTTGACTAAGCAACTGAAACCAACAAAATAGGGCCATCGTCCTTTTCAATAGCCTACGTGGCCTATTGTTTTGCCAATATTAGATGATTTTGTCTTCAATTAGGTTAATAGTACACTGTCGGTTTGACAACATTTTTTGTAAAGGATTTTTTGTAATTTTCATTATAAATACTTCACTGTTTGAAGTATTAAGGGTTTATTTATGAATATAATTTCCTTCTGCATATTGTAATTTTCAAAGCACTGGAGCGTCAATAATAAAAGGACCTCTCACATGATTCATGTGGTGTAATAAATGGTGATGTGTCTCTTTTGTCCATTTGTTTAAACATTGTTTTCCTTTCTCTGTTATTCTAAATTTCTGAACTAATCAAAAAAAATTGTGATAAATAGGATTTGTTACTTAGAGCACCCTATTTTGGTTGTTGATAATTTTAATGTTTTCCACTGAAGTCATATAAAGGAATTCTTAATTATACTGTGGTTTCTACTGAATATTACACTTCTTCTATTCCACAAATTCATTTAACTTTTGAAAAGATCTAGTTAGTGCAACCTATCTTGCCCTATGAGAACTCCTCTAAAAATTAATGCTAAACTCCAGTTTAATCTATAGACTCTGTATCCCAATGGAATCATAACACTCAAATCAACCAAAACAATCAAACAAAACAAACAAGTACAATCATAACTAGCCAAAAATTTACATAAAAACAAAGATAAATTAAATAGAGAGATCCTTCTCTGAAGTTGGCAAGGCTAGATCCCGCTTCCAAATTGGTTTTGATGTTATCCAATGTGTTTACTCCCTCAACCTCAAAAAAACAGAATGAAAATAGTGAAGAACAAGTGTAAGGGCAAGTGTTAAGGCTGGAAAGCTTTGTTTTTCTGTACTTAGGTGAAAGGGGAAGACTCCTGCAGCTAAGTGCGCAGAGACCTTGGCAAGTCTGCAACTGAGTGCATGGGCCCCTACGGTTGGGTGTGCAGGGCAGAAGAGTATGTAAATTGAATGTTGAATCTAATAAAGACTGCTTTGACAAAATCCATTGCATCTGTGCCTTATTCATATTTATGTTTAAGTTTATGCATTATTGTTTAATGATCCGTTTTCTGTGAAACAAAGTGTATTTTCTGCATGAATCTGTCAAATCTCTAATATATATGCATGAAATGGGTAATGAACTGTTTTTGTGAAGGTAGTAACTAAATATTATATGATAACTGTTCGAATTGGGTAGTTCTGCACGAATGAAGATCTAGGGTTATTATTTATTAAGCAAAAGTTGTGAGTCTGGTTATTTTAGGTCTAAAAAGCTTGATCATAGACCTTTGGGAAGGTATGGGAGCCATTTGATAGAGTTGTCATAGTGTACCATAGGAAGATATAGATCTATGTGAAGGTAGATCTAAGCCACAAGGGCTTCCAAATACATGTCACACGGTCTTTAGGTGTAGAAAACTAGTTCTAGCATCCCCTAATACTACTTCGGGAGAGACTGCAGCCTACGCTATGCAGGCTTTTTCCGAAAGGGCCAGTAGTTAGGGTTTTGTTGGTTGGCACAAATAACATTGAACCTGGGTCAAGCCCCCTTAAGCTAACACCTAACACATCTTCTCGGGGAATCCCACCAATTTCTTCTATAAATCCTACAAATTTCCCAAATGTTTCCATTCCTACTCCATCTTCTATGCCGACCATGGTTATTCCTCTTAGTCAACCACCACAGTCAGGAATATTTTCACCTAGATTTTCTCAACCAATGATTCTTGTTCCTCAATTAGACATTGTAACTTCTAGAAATATGTGGGTGATCTGAACTTAAACATGAACACAATAAATTATAGATATAACCATTAATACAAAGATGCCACAAAAATAACACTTCATTTCATTAATATCAGATATTGAAATATGCTTACAAACAAAATGGAAATAAGACTAGCTCGGATGATGGTAGCTTATCTCTGAGAAGAGATGTGGCAACTACATACCTTTGAATTGTGTTAAAATGAGGTTCAAAGGCCTATTTATTATTTAGAAATAATGGAAAACCCTAAACATCTAGAAACCTAACCCTAGGAGATGAAGCGCCAAAACTATGGGCCTTGTTTCGGTGAATTGGTACATCAACTTCCGGGGTCATATCTTTGACATAAAATATCTATTTCATGTGCACAATACCAATCATTAGAAATATCTATCCGAGGACTACAAATTTTGAGTGGCTATGCCACATATTGGTCCCGATTTTCCCAAAACATGTCGTTTAGGGCATCAAAATGGCTCCAAAAGTTCAGGACCCGAAAAATTGCCAAAAATAGTAAATTGTGCTACAATTAAGGAAACTGAAAAACTAAAAGAGATAGTGGTGGGGGTCCTAGTGGAATAGGTGGGTGGCCACCAACATCCACCTGGATCAGTTGGGGGGGTCATCAATTGTTCCTTGTTAACCTGGGGGAAATGTTGATTCTAGTATGTCACAAGCCTAGTATAGTTCGTTGTTTAGAGGGATGCCACCTACAAGTTCTTCCTTCACCAACAAGTGAGGCATTCTAATCCTTTTATCGGGGGACCGAAAAGTTGGTCACATGCTTCTCCTACTTATGATCCATTTAGTCAATTCCACAATCTGTTCTTATCCTCTCTTGATTTGCCAGATTTTGAGAAGTTGACTAACGACCCCATTTAACATGATCCCTAGTGGCCATCCATGCCCACCAAATTTCCATATGATATTCCCAAGTTTGAAGGGAATCCTAGGGAGAGTCCATCCACCTACATTAAAACCTATCACTTATGGTGTTCCTCTAATTCTTTGGTGGATGATTATATTAATTTTTTCTTGTTTCAATGTATGTTAACCAGGGATGTGATAAAATGGTATATCAAGTTAGATACTACATCCTACAATTACTTTTGCTCCTTATCTCAAACCTTCTTGATGCACTTCAAGTTTCCTACCCGGTATGATATTGACTCTAATCTCTTGTCAAACTTCAAATAAGATGATGCTACATTAATTTCTTATCACATTCATTAGTGGCATCATCATAAGAGATTAGTGAGAACCAAGTCACCTGATGAAATCTTACGTAAATGGTTCATTCACTCTCTCTGACCCTAGATTGCCAAGGATGTGTCCATGTTTTGAACCATTATCGAGGCAAAATCCATTTTAGTTGCCCAATAGTTGGATTATATCTATTCATAGTCAGGTACATATATGAAGTGTTTCCTAATGCCCTTAGGCCTTCTATTGAGCCTCCAAAAGCTTCTCTTGGCCCACATGCCGATGGCCCGATTAGGTCTCTTTCTGATTCTGTGAGCCAACTTGCTACCAAAATTGGGAAATTGATTGTTACATCTCAAGCCCCAATAAGTGCATTTGGCTCTATTAAAGCACCATCTCCTGAGAAGTTCATCGATTTTCTTACGATGAATTTCACTTAGCCAAAGAAAACCCAACAATCTAGTGGTTAGAAAAACAAGAAGAATAAACAAAAAAACAAAAATACTCAAGACCTCCAAACCGACCCTCAGAATCAAGGAGGGGGCAGTAGTGAACATCATCATAAAATCAAATTCCCTTGCAAAATTTTTCCAAGGCAACCACCTCACTCATGAGTGCCCTTGGATGGATGAGGTCCATAGCCTCATTTCACCACCATCTCCTCAACAACCTATTGTTTTGACTCATCCATTCCCTAGACAACCTCACCAACAGATGGTTGCTGAACCTCCTCCACCTCTGTAAGGGGGAAACAAGGGTTGTTTTCTCATTCCATCAATAGTTCATCCATCTTTATATGCAAAGAATACGTGAATGTGACTATGCGAGCCAAATCATATGATGTTCCTGAGTCATATTCGTCTTCTAAGGACTCACCCACTCCACCTACTTCCACTGGACCTCTTAAGTTAGAAAAGCCTTTAGATATTGTTTATCGCCCCGCAAGGGTGTCAATCATAAGGCAACACAAATCCTTCTGTCGGGCCTCTCAACATTATAGTATTATTAAAGATCTTGCTAAGGCTCCTTGTGCCATGTTTTCTCTAAAGGTGTTGCAAAGTTTTTCTCACCAATGCAAGGCCTTTCTTTCGATGATTGGTGGAGTCGATCTATCTAACTCAAGTCTCATCACATTTAATGTTGACAAGGTTTCTTCATACGTTTCCCATGAAATCGATTTTGAAATTATCATGTGTGTTTTCCACAAGAATATTCATCAAAGTTTGGTGGATGAAGACTCTTCCACTTGTGTCATGTCATCATCATGCTGCAAGGCTCTTGTTTCTCTAGTGCTCGCTAAGTCCAATAATACTCTTCAAGCCTTTAACGGACATAAATTTTTGCCTAAGGGGGTTCTTCCCAAGTTTTCCATTGAGCTCAAAGGTGAAGCCATTTATGTCAGTGTTGAAGTTGTTGATGCTCCTTTGGATTATAACCTACTCCTTGGTCGTAGCTAGTTCCAAGCCATGACCACTATTGTCTCATCTATATTCCATGTAATTTTATTTCCTCATGAAGAAAATATTGTTACCATTGACCAACTTGACTATTGCGTTCCATCTGCCCAAATTTCCATTGCGGGGAATTCAATACCACTTGTGGGAGATAACCCTGATCTATATCAGAGTGTTGGTGTGAGCTTGTTTAAAAGCTCATCTCTTATTGGGGTATTTCCTCAAATACCACCACCCGATATTCCTTCATCCTCTTTTAAAGCTCCTATGCATATGATCTCCTTCGACACCTGTGGAGTCCATAAACCTCTTGACCCTTAGGTAGTGTCACGTACTCCTATGGAAGTTGATCAAGCTAGTGAGCACCCTTTGCCACCTGTTGTGGAGGTGATTTCATCTTCGACAGTCTTGTTAGTACCTTGTGACATTGGTCATAAACTCCATCCTAATATGGAATATGGCCGGGCTCCTTTACCCACACGGATTGCCCCTCCGCATATTCCACATGACTCCCTCATTGATTACCCTCCCCAGTTAGTCAACTTGGAACAATGTAAACTATGAAACGTGAAATGTAAACTCAAAACAATAAACCTAGCCAAAAATCCCTAAACAAACATGAAAGACAACTTGAAAACGAAAAATGTTGATGCTAGAATAAGGTTTTTTTTTGGGGTAAATTTTCAACATTTAAAAAAAAAATGGAAGTAAAAGCCAATAAAAAGCATTATTTTTGTGCAAAAAACACCTTGAAAAAAAGTGTTGATGTTGTAATAACATCTTTTTTTTTTTTTTTGAGGTAAATTTTCAATATTTTTTAGCAATGATGTTAAGGATAAAATATCATGATTCTGAAAAAACCTTAAAATTCCAATGATTTTCAGGCATGCCATTAAAGATAAAGCATCACGTCTCTGAAAAAACTTAAAATTCCAACAATTTTCAGCTATGGTGTTAAAAATAAAATATCATGACTCAGAAAAACCTTAAATTTTTGACAATTTTTCAATCATGGAATTAAAACCGAAGATCATGACTACATAAAACCTTAAGTTTTCAACATATTTCAACTATGGCATTATGAAAATTTTCTATGACTAAGTTAAAAAATGATGAATACCTAAATGAAAGAGTCATTATACCAAGAGTAATTTTTTTTTTAAATGCTAAAAGTATAACAACTTTAAAATCTTAGCATAAGACAACTTAATACATTGCAACAAAAATTTAAAAATCAACCATCAAATTAACACATAGTGTAAGCGAATTAACCCATTGTAATGAAAGCTTAAAGGCCAACCATGAAATTGACACATTGTGGGATCAAACTTGATCCATCATAATGAAAACTTTAAAATCAACTATCAAATTGACACATAATGGGTTTGGGTTGCTAGACGGCGATTGACACGGACCTTGTAGGAAAAAATAAAAGAAAACAAAATAATAATAAATATATAAATAAATAAAATGAAAAATACAAAATAAATAAAAATTAAAACATTGAAAAAAATACGAAAAAGTTAAAAATAATAAGAAGTAAATAAAATATATATTTAAAATATAAGAATTAAAAATATTGCAATAAATTAAACAAATATATAAATATATAAAAAATGAAAATAAAGAAATAAAACATAAAAATGTAGGAAAAACAAAATTAACGTTATCAATGATAAAAATTAAAATATTAAAATTAATAATAACAAAAACACAAAAAAAAAAAAAAAAAAAATTTAAAAAATACAAGAAAATATTTCCAAAAAGCCTAATTTAAGAAAAATATAACAAAAAAACAATATGAGATAATTAAAAAAAAAAAAAAAGAAAGAGAAATTCATAAAAATGAATAAAAATAAAAAAATGACATTAAAAATAAAAACAAAACATAAAAATCATTAAAAAAATAAAATTTGGAAACCATTAAAAAATTTAATTAAAAAGCTAAAAACAAAAAAATTAAAAAACATTAAAAGAAAAGAAAATAAAATAAAAATAAAAATATCTTGGTCAAGGCACCAACCCTCGTCGTCCAATGGACCCGGGGGTTGGAGGGTCAATTATGAGGAATCAACCCTCCATTCCCTAGGCTAGTTGTGTTGCGGGGGTGCAAGGGGAGGGAGCTGCACACAACTCGCTCCCCCCACACCCTCGTTGTCACACCTCTAGGCCTACAGTAGTCTTCCAACTGTGCTAAGTGAGGTGTGGCACCACCGAACCCTTTCTTTTCACCAATACTTATGTTCGTGGACTACGCCTAACCACTTATCCTACTTAGTTTGTGTTTCTCAACCAAGTAATTATTATGTTCCTTTATACCAATGAACACCCATACACATTTACTAACCTCAACAATTATACATGAAGAACACAATTGCACAGTATAAAGGGAGGGGCAAATCCCTGAACAATGAGTCTGCCCGAATAATATATTATACAATCCTTTACAACAGTTACAAAGCTTAACAAGTATACTTGGAAACCCCAAGTTTCATACTTAGCAAAATTTACAATCTTTCGGCAAAACTCAGTTGCCTAGCTCATTGGCACCTCAGCAGGGTCACCGCATGACTTGCCAACCCTTCGTTCACCTTGTTGCATGATCGTGTTGTTTGCCCAACTTGGGCGCACCTCGTTGTAACCAAGTCGCCACACACGGGCGCCTCCACACAAGTCACACCTCCGTTCACAATCTCAACACTTCACCAAAAGTCAGACCGTGCATACTTGGACGATGGGCGGGCACTTACCCGAGTCACCCAAGAACCCGTGCCAAGTCATCGCACAAACCGGGTGCTCACCCTTCATTTCACTGACAGGCTCTCCTTTGCACAACCCGAGCGCCACACACCCGTGCATGCATTTCTCCAACCGGTGGGCGCTCCTCTACCCGTGCCTGTCACCCAAACTAAGAAATGACACTTAACTCCATCCGGCGTTGCCCAAGAACGGGCGCATCACCAAACTGTGCCTTCCTCTTCTTTGCTGCGTCCACACCTTAGTTCTGCACTTTTCTCTTCTTCATGAGTGAAGTTGCTTGTTGAGCGATGGTGTGATGGTTGAATGAGCTCTAACACATCTCCAATATATATGAGTGTTAGGCAAGGTCGTGGCTACCCAGTCGACCTGCCTACACCCTCAACCTTCATCGCAAATGCTTCAAAACTCAAGTCGGCCTTCCCTCAAATGCTCCCAAGTAAGGTCGGCCTTACTTTGTTCATTGGTTGGCCCATGGGTGTTCCATTACGCTCCCACACACATATAAATCATTCACCCAACCTTCCACGCACTCATAACACCTTCGCACATTTTATGTTGAGCTCACACTTCAAGTCGGAGCGCGTGCATAAGGACTGCAAGTCCTTACATCCTCCTCCACCTGAAGTCATTTTCATCCTCGACAACATACCATCCTAGTAGCCTTCCACCAAGATCATCATCAATGTTTGTCTCATCCTCGGTCCATGATGTCAACTCCTCCACATACTACAAACATCCCTGCAACATATGTAGAACTCATATCTCCACCATGTGTTGTCCTCATCCTGTGAACTATCCTCCTCATTTTCTTGATGCCAACATGTCTCCGTGCACTTCTGGACCCCATGTTTGAACTAGCTGGGTAGCTAATCCAACTTTCACGCTCAAGCCATGAGAGTGAACATCCTTATGCCTTCACCAGTCTATCTCGGATTCTACCACATCCTGGACTGACCAAGAATCTCACCATGCTCAAGTCCATGGAAACTCCATCCCATCTGCAACATGTCATGATGCTTGATGCCAAGCCATCCTTGCACCATCTGTCATACCTGCTCAACCTGTTTTAAGGACTCATTGCCATGAGCAGCTAACAATAAGCCCCATCTTCTTTCCCATCTAAGAAGATGTGGAGGGAGTAGAGCCTAAAGGCTCACCCTCACTAATCAACTCAATCCATTTGTCAGGATTCTCTATCTCCATCCTCTATAGATAAGTGAACTGATCTTCCTCTCAAACATTCGGCCTCACATATGCCTTATCATCATCATCATCATCATCGACTGCTTCTAGCCTTCTTGACAAATCCAAGATACTATCTAAAAGTGTCCTGATGACCAATGACTACTTGATAAGCTTAGTCTCAACCATAGACAACCGCTTACTCATATCTTCCATTCGCTTCTCATCCTCCATTTGCATTACTGCCAACTTACAATCATGCTTTGTCACTCCAATGGTTGGTACACCAATGGGTACATCCTCCCTTCCATTGTAAATGTACAGCCTCTTCAAATGTGGAGCAACCATAGCATCGAATTGTTTAAAGAATTCCATTCCAAGCATAGCCTCATATTCATCTATCTACACTATAGTGAAGTCGACCTTCCCTGCCCACTCACCAAGTGTTGTGTCCACCTTTTCAGCTACACCAAGAACACACTCAGGAGGATAATTGACTGTCTTCATCTATTCCTTCACTGGTACAAATTGTAGCACAATTCGTCTCGCAGTATCTTCTCCCATGAAGTTGTGAGAGGCCCCAATATCCACCATAGTGAGTATATCAGCATCTCCAACCTTCATCCAAACATACTCCAACTTGTTCCTCTCAGGATCCCTCTGAGAGATCACCTCTGTAACAGTAGCAGCACCAAGTATTTGCATCATCCCCACAGAAGCATCTTCAT
Organism: Pinus taeda; assembly: GCA_000404065.3. Taxonomy (NCBI): domain Eukaryota; kingdom Viridiplantae; phylum Streptophyta; class Pinopsida; order Pinales; family Pinaceae; genus Pinus; species Pinus taeda. The sequence continues at coordinate 328,491 of APFE031181133.1, read as the reverse complement.
TCTTTGCATTAGATTGTGCCATCACAACCACTTTTGGTCTAGAAGGACAATTCTTCACCGTATGTGGTTCAGCACATATCCAACACTTCAAGGCTTTCTTTGTCTTTGACTTATCATCTGATTTCGAAGCATCCTCTTTATTCTTCTCTTTTGGCTTATCGGACTTCTTCTTCCTATCATCAGAAGTCTCATCATAATGCTCCACCAACCTGTCCACAATAGCAAAAGCTTCTTCAAGTGTTCTAATCTTTTGCGTCTTCACTTCATTACGTGCCCAAGGCTTCAATCCAATAGTGAAATTGAACACCTTGTCCCTCTCCGCCATGTCAAGAAGTTCCAGAACCGCACTTGCAAACTCCCACTGATATGTCTGAAGGTTCCCTGTCTGCTTTATGAACTTTATCTTCATCCTTGCTTCCCATGTTTCATCTTGAGGACTGAAATGGGTCTGCAAAGCTTTCTTCATCTCATCCCATGAAGTAATGTCACCAGCACTGCCATTGGCAATCTGATCCATCTATCTTTGCCACCACATCTTAGCATCCTTTTTCAAGAACTGAGCAGCTACCTTGACCTTTGTCTCATCATGAGATAGACCCAATCATTCCAAGTATTTCTCCATGTCCCATAGAAAGTTGCCAAGAGTCTTTGCACTCCTTGTGCCATCGTAAGATTCCAGTTCTTTAACTTTCACATGAGGCACTCCTCCAACTGAGTTATGCCTCACGACCTTCTTCAACATCGCGATCTCATCTCTAGCTTCGTCAAGAGATTTCTGCAAGTCCATGATCTCTACAAGACCTCGGTCTCTTGCCTCTTCAACCTCCTTGACCCTTACTTCAAGTTGTGTACACATAAGATCAGTGTACTCGTGTTGAGTCTGGAGTTCATTGAGCTCTTCCTTAATATTCGAATTGGCCTCTTGATCTCTCTCAATCAAGTCCATCTTCTTAGTCCAAAAAGATTCCAAGTCCTCCATCTTCTCCAACACCTTTTCAATGAATGCCATGGTAGCATCCTTCGCACCGTGACTAGACCCAACCTAAGATTCAGCTGCCATTGCTAACAACTTCCTTCTTCTTTGCAATCTAGTTTCGACCATCCAATAGCTTCACTAAGGTGCTTGCAACCTGAACCAGCCCTTGTTCCACTTGTATGTGAAACAATTTCCTTCACCTGCAAGTACTTGCTTCACTATCTTCAATTTATAAGTGTTTTAACACCTGCACTTCGTCACGAGCAACCCTGCTCTAACACCAGCTCCAACCGAGCTCTGATACCACCTGTCACGATAGTGCAATGGGATCAACACTTCATTGTTGGTCATCAACTAGCTCTGATACCAACTATCACACCCACAGGCCTACGGTAGTCTTCCAACCATGCTAGGCGAGGTGCGCACCACTGAACACTTTCTTTTCACCAATACTTATGTTTGTGGACTACGCCTAACCACTTATTCTACTTAGTTTTTGTTTCTCAACCAAGTAATTATTATGTTCCATTATACCAATGAACACCTATACACATTCATTAACATCAGCAATTATACATGAAGAACACAATTGCACAGTATAAAGGGAGGGGCAACTCCCTAAACAATGAGTTTGCCCGAATAGTATATTATACAGTCATTTACAACAGTTACAAAGCTTCACAAGTATACTTGGAAACCCCAATTTTCATACTTAGCCAAATTTACAATCTTTCGGCAAAACTCGGTTGCCTAGCTCGTCAGCACCTCGGCACGGTCACCGCATGACTTGCCAACCCTTCTTTCACCTTGTTGCACGATCATGTTGTTTGCCCAACTTGGGCGCACCTCATCGTAACGAAGTTGCTACACACGGGTGCCTCTGCACGAGTCACACCTCCATTCACAATCTCAACACTTCACCAAACGTCACACCATGCACACTTGCACGATGGGCAGGCGCTCACCCGAGTCACCCAAGAACCCATGCCAAGTCATCGCACAAACTAGGTGCTCACCCTTTGTTTCACTGTCGGGCGCTCCTTTGCACAACCCGGGTGCCACACACCCGTGCATGCCTTTCTCCAACCAACAGGTGCTCCTCTACCTGCGCCCTTCACCCAAACCAAGAAATGACACTTAACTCTGTTCGGCCTTGCCCAAGAATGGGCGCATCACCAAACTACGCCTTCCTCTTCTTTGTTATGTCCATACCTTAGTTCTGCACCTTTCTCTTCTTCATGAGTGAATTTTCTTGTTGAGCGATGGTGCGATAGTTGAATGAGGTCCAACACATCTCCAATATATATGAGCGGCAGTCAAGGTCGTGGCTACTCAGCTGACCTGCTTACGCCGTCAACCTTCATCGCAAATGCTTCAAAACTCAAGTCGGCCTTCCCTCAAACGCTCCCAAGTAAGGTTGGCCTTACTTTGTTCACTGGTCGGCCTGTGGGTGTTCCATTACGCTCCCACGCACATATAAATCGTTCACCCAACCTTCCACGCACTCATAACACCTTCGCACGTTTCATGTTGAGCTCACACTTCAAGCCGGAGCGCACACATAAGGACTGTAGGTCCTTACACCCATGGCCCAACAGTCCCAGGGCCATGGAATGGAGGGAACATTCCTCGTAGCTCCCTCCCCCTAGACCCCCACAACCCAAGGAATCGACCCTCCACCCCCTAGGTTCATTGCGCCATGGGGTAGGTGCCTGGGCCAAGAGATTTTTATTTTATTTTAATTATTATTTAATTTTTATTTTATGTTTTCTAATTTTTTTTTTTCAATTTTTTTTTTTTTTTTACTTTATTATTATTTTATTTTGATGTCTTTTTTTTTTTTTTATACTTTTTATGATTTTTTTTTTATTAATCTAATATCTTTTTTGTTATTTTTTTGTTTTTTTTTCTAAAATTTGTTTCTTTTATAACATTTTCTTTTATTTTTTATTTTTTATTAGTATAATTTTTAATTTTTTTATCATTTATAGTTTAATTTTGTATTTTTTGTTTTTACATTTTTTTTTGTATATATATAAGATATTATTTTGGCTTTTTTTGCAATGTTTTTAATCTGTTTATATTTAAATATATAGTTTATTGACTTGTTATTTATTATTTTACTTTTTTGTTTGTTTTTAGTTTTTCATTTTTAAAATTTTAATTTTTTTTTTAAGTCATGTTTTTTTTATATTTTAATATATATTTTTAGTTATTTCTTATTATTTTAAAAATTTTATGTTTTATTTTTTCAATGCTTTAATTTTTATTTTCTTTTGTATTTATTTGTTTTGTTTTTCCCCGCAGGGTCAGTTTCGATCCTCGACTAGAAAACCGGTCTCATTATGTGTCAATTTGATAGTTTATTTTAAAGTGTCAAAAATATGCCTTAAAAAATGTTGATGCTTTTCAAAATCCACATGAAAATTACCAAAAGTTTAAAAATATTATCGACACTTAAATATATTAAAAAATTTAAATTATCAAAAATAAGTGCTCTAAGAAAAGGGGTTGATGCCTCATCAACACTTTTTAAAATCATTATGAAAACAATTAACCTTTTAAAAAAAATGTTCATACTTGATACATAAGAAAATTTGAAGTGTCAAAAATATGCTCTAGAAAAGAAGTGTATTCTGAATCAACACTTTATAAAATCGGATGATTTTTTTCTACCTCAAAAAACAGGTACTCTTTTGATAGTTTACATTGTTTTGGAGGTCATGGATCTATCCATTGGTAATCATAGGGAGATTATGCATCTTTCTTCCTCTAGTATCCCTGATTTTGAACATGTAGAGCTAGGCATATTAAATCTTGAATCGAACCAAGGGGCACCTCCTAAGTGTTCCTTGGAAATGCCACCCATGGAACGAATCAAGTCTTGGGATTATACTACCAAACTTGCCAATGGATTGTCTAACTCCTTACCACCTATTGATGAGCATCTTATACCTCCTTTAGATCTTGATCCTCCCTTATGTCCTCAAGTTAATTTTGAGAGCATGACTATGTCACAATATCCCTGGCATGGTCAACCTTTTTGGATTGGGCAGTTTGACTTCCTTTGGCATGGCCCCACATTGGTGAGCCATATTTTTCCTCCACTCATCTATAAGTTCATGCATGGAAACCCTTGGCCTATGCCCAATTGTGGGAACCCTTTAGTGTGACCTAATGTATTGTGTTGCACATGTACATATTGTACATAGAAATGTGATGCGAGTATTTGTCATGCCTTATTTATGCAAAAAATCTAAAAAAATAAAAAATTGAAAAAACCAAAAATATGTGCTCTTGTATTTAACTCATTCATGTTTATTTCTTTCATTATCTTATTTAACCATGGGTTTAGTCTTTATGGATAGTTTTTATAGGATAGGGTGGCGTTTCTATTATGACATCCAACGGACATTAGGTATGTTTCTCTTCAACCTGGAATATAGGGGTAGGTCATATATCACCATCGATGCTACATTATTGACTATTAGTGCAATCATTATGCCTTAGGTCCAACCCCGTCAAGTTGTGATTTTAACCACTCTCTTTTATGCACATTGCCACTTGGTGGTAGAGCTTACCTACTCATGGATACCCTACTTAGCACCTCTTTGTTGTCTTGGTGTCCATGCAGTGATTTTTTATTACCTTTCAAAATCCCTCCTTTCGACCCACCATGACATAGAATTTATGCCTCATGTACTCTTCTTCATCATATTTCTAGCCATTTCCCAAGAGGATTCCACACTTTATCCCTTATGATTTGAACTTTTTATTAGCTTATTTCTACACAATGAGCCTTGGTTTATTCTTTCCATTATCATCATTTTCTTGGCATATCATTCACTTTCCCTTGGTATTTCACCTGTTTTTGGAGGAACCCTTGCGATGAGTGGTCCTATTAGGCAACCTCTTGTTCTCTCTATCATGTTTAGTTCCATCATTACTAGAACCAGATACCATCCTTTATACCACTTGTTCCTTGAGGAGGAGTTTCCTTTAAGTTCTTTTCAGACTCCTTAATTTAGAAAAGATTATTGAGTGAACTTGTCTCCTTCGCACTCATAAAAGTGCTTGAAGGGTTGTCTACCTAGTGTAAGTTAAACCTTTTTCTAGACTGGGATAGACTAATTACAAAAAAGGAATACCCTAGTCTACTATGACTAGGAGGTTTCCCTTATATATGTTTATCTCTTTTTCGGGTTTGGGGAACAACTTTATGAAAAAGGAACTTATAAAAAGAGAAGGGAGGGAACATTTATGTTCATTTTTAATCAAATGGACGCCTTCTTTGCATTGCCCTTGAACACGACACCTATCTAGGATTTGATAGGACCCCGATTGGTTGCTCTCCCCATGATCTTGCCTATCCAACCTGTTTGGTGCACCTACTCGCATTTCATGCATTAAATTCATGAATCATGTTTTATCTCATATATAGGCATCACAATCGCATGATTTTAAAGCTCATTTTCGCATGATACATGCTGTGATCAATGTATTTCCTATATTTGAAAAAGCATGAATTCAAGGTGGCTTCTCGTGAGAGTGACAATATTATGGTTTGGAAGAAACTCTAGGTTGTCAGAAGAGTGATTCCCTCCCTTGTTGTGACCAAATTCACTTGCCTATAGGGGTGCACTCTCCTCGGCATAACATGGTATCATCATGGGAGTCATAGCAGTACATTTTCCTCAAGCCCTTGGTGGATCTTTCACCTCAACATGTGCGTTAGGGCTTGCAAAGGGTATATACTACTCTTGCAACCTTGTAATGTTAGACATATGTGATCAAAGTATGCATGTCATTTTAAGCTCTTCTTGACTCACCCTGAAGTATAATCACACATGTTCATAAGGGTTTATGATAATACATCATGACAGTAACCCTATGCCTTGATCCTTGCCCCCTAAAGTGCATTAAGATTCCACAAATTGCCATCTTACTCGACACCCTTATATCGATAACTACACCATTGCTTTTGGCTTCACATAAATTTTTTGTAATTAATAAGTGCATTAAGGTGGCTAAATTTTGTGTTTATTTTCAGATTTGAGCATCTCTTGTTTTACTCATATAATTTAGAGGAAATTTTACTATCACCTCTAGATGAAATTATTTTAATTATCTATTCCATTTTATTTGTAGGGATTTAAATGGAGATACATGGAGCACAAAGGGTATTATATGGTCATCAATTGAGTGAAGATGGTTTAGATTCCCATCGAATTAGGTAGCATTGGTAGCCGCTAAGATCTTGACATTAACAATGCTCCAACAATAGAAGAAGGGAGGGTTTGGCAGTATTTCAAAAACAACACACAAAGAAGCCAAGGCAATGAACGCATGCATAAGTTAATAAAGAAATGAAAACTTTAGAAAGGTTGTGGTGCAATCATAAAGGAAGAAGATCCTTTTGGCACTGGATATTGGTGGTAGCTTGTTATAGAGTTTGATTTTAAATAAGGAAATAGTTCTTTTGTTATAGAAGACGTTTGATTTAAATAAGGCAACAATTCTTTTAATTCAACATGATATCCAAAGTGGCCTTTTAGTAATCTCCAAACTTTAGGCATCACATGCAATGGCGCAATCTCAAAATGATCCTTTGCAAGAAGCGTATTTGATAAAGAACCAATTCGAATGACCATTCACATTATATACTATTGACTATGCTCTCGTTCCACCAACGCACACAAGCTATTGTGATGTGTCATGTATAGTTTTAAGGCATTGAAAAAACTACTTGGTTTTGATTGCATGATAATGTGATGCAGATTGCATAGAACTCAAATGCTTGGAGCTAACTTGGCACTAGTTAATAGAATTATTGTGACTAGATACATTGATGGGAACTAGACCATGGAATGAATTGTGCCATGTGTTGCTTTATGATACAAAAGGGATGATCACATATACTAAATGTTTGGGGCGATAATTCGAAGGAAAATAGGCTGTGGGCAGTGAGCCAGGCTAAACATTTGCAATGAGGCTAATGTTGGCATTATGACACAGGTTTGGTGCTATGACACAGGTGTTGTCCTTGATGGCAACTCACTCAGATGACATACCACAATTCAGGCTCTCAAAATGAAGGAAAAGAGATATACATAGGTTCCCCTTGACCAAGACACGTATACATGTGCGTTAGAAGTCCAGAAGGCACGTATGCATATACACGCATTTTCACGCAAGGAAAAGCATGTACATGTTGGAAAACTTGGTTTTTGTCTGTGGTATTTGGTCCTTGGTATTTTGACCCGTGGTATTGATCCAAGGTATCTTGACCGAAGTGTTGACCCTAGGTATTTGGTCCAAGGTATTACTTCTAAGTGGTTTTGGACCATGGTATTGAGTAAGGCTTAAGACTATAAAAGGAGGAGGAGATCATTAGGAAAAGGTACTCAAGTATTGAATATCTAATGAAAAGCAAGATCTAGAATATTGTTGATTGGGTTATGGTGCATAGATGGATCTGAATTAAGGAGGAACTTGAGCACTAGAGGAAGGATAAGTTCTATTGATGGGTCAAGATCTTAATGCTTGAAGAGAAGTATCTTTGTGTGATTTTGATCTCTTATATTTGGTGCATGTCTTCATCTATAAATATAATGATCTGGGTATAACTGATGTCGAAATAGTTGAAAAGGGTAAATTATCTTTTACAAATCTGTACGCATGTTCAATATAGCAAAGTTGTGTATACATGCTGATTCAGTAATTTAAGACATCATATATGTAGGTTTTCCTTCATATAGTAGCATATGCATGTAGGTTATACATATTGAAGTAGCGTATGTCCCATAAAATATGTTTTAGCGACCTATTTTTACTATTGCAGTGTTCTAGGTTCTAGTTGGGTTTTGGTACTATTACTATATTCTAGTTACAACATTCAGAGAAGTAATTGTTTGATTCAGTTTTGGTTAGTGCAAGGGAGATTGATTGATGCAGATATATTTTGATGTTTGATTGATGCTATTAATGGATGCAGTCTGAAAATTTATGAAACGTGGTCCCTGGAAGAAAAGAGAAGGTTGTAGCCTTCTATAGGTCAGCACCTATGTACTAGTACATCCGCTAGTACAGGAGTTAGGGGGTTGTAGCTCCCTTCCAGGAGAAGCTGGAGAATGAGAGAAGGTTGTAGCCTTCTGTAGCAAGAAGCCTGCACACTGGTATAAGAATACACTAATATAGAAATATTGTAAGAAAAGGTTTCTTATTAGAAGAAGATAGAGACGAAATGCAGTAGGTGGTTTTCACCCACATTAGGTTTCCACCTTATATCTTGTGTTCTTGTGTGTGATTGTTTGCTTTGTTTTTTTACTGTACCTGTTACTATTTATATGGTTTTGATACACAGATTAAAGATCAACTGTCTAAATTATAAGTTTACAAGGTGTACGCTGGTTGCTCTAAACATAGTTGCGTATATATGCAAGTTTCATTAACCGAAGTAGCATATATAAATCTGTTCATGGAAATGAAATATTATTAAATTGATAATACTTATTCACCCCCCTCTCAGTATTATTTCCAACAATTGGTATCAGAGTAGGTCCTTCATAAGAAGCTTGATCTCTTGGAGGAAGATCTGTCATCCTGAGCAACTACAAAAAAGAGGCATCAATCACACCACCAATCTTTGATGGGAGCAACTTTGTCTATTGGAAGGTAAGAACCACAACATATATTCAATATCTTGGAACATAATTTTGGGATATCATGGAAGGAGGATACACATTTCCATTAGCAAATCCTATAGATACGATAGGCAAAAAGTAGTATGAAACAAATGCAAAGGCTGTCAATACTTGTTATAGACATATTTGGGCACTGCAACCCCAATCACATATGTCCATAAACCAAGGGCTTATGAGTCCCTTAAAGTGTTGTTTCATGCCCTAAAGGAACAAGGTCAACTGATTACATCATCTCCCAGAAGTTCTCCACAGAAAACTGCTCAGAATTCGTCAAAACTGGACCATACAGACTGCCCAGTGCAGAGGGTGTGATGTATCTCATTTGCTTAGTGTAAAAAGTGTGATGCATACTGGAAAGCACTTCTGTAGGGTGTGATGGGTGAGAGTAGACAAATGGTAGAGACAGTTTTCAAGGTGGATGATCATGGAATCTTCCAAAAAATTCTCCTCTGACACTTGCCTCTCGAATTCGCCCAGGGATGAGTAAGAGATCATCAATATCCAAGTGGAATCAAGAACTATCAGAGAGAGGACACTAATAAAAATCCTAGAAGCTAACTCACCCCCATGCAATCATCTATATATGTATCCCTCATCCCAGAGATCTAGAGGCTGGAATCTTGTATCTTGTAAGGAAGTGTTGTTGGTTTCCTGGTGCAATATCATAGTGTTGGGTGATCTAAGCTTTTAATGAGGTGAAGAAGGGATTTCATGCTGGGAGGATGATGTTGGGTCAGATCAATGGGTTATAATCCTCTCTTCTAACCTCTATATCAATAAAGCTATTCGAGTTTTCCTCCACATTCTTATATGCTAGCTGATATATGCATATATGTGGTCAATATATATCTGGTCCTATATTGTTTATGACTGTAGATCTCTGCACTTTCAAGGTATTATGTTGTATTTACTTTACAAGTACTCTTTGAAGTGGAGTGGTCAAGGGAAGAGCGACAAACATCTATCAAGGAGGAGAAGGAATAGGCTGAGAACCAAGCGAAAGATCAAGGTTGGTATTCTTTGCTCCTCTCCTATCTACTTCTCATAAAGGAAAGTGAAAGTAACTTTAATTTGTTTGTTTCTAAGATAGCTACCTATCTTAGTGGGACTAGCAGCTCTACATAGACACTAGATTCCCAGATAACAATACTCTATTGGGGAGTCTATCACAATTAGAATTTGTCAAGGTTATGTAGCTCAAAACTGCCAAAGAAATATGGGAGAAGATCATTATAAGCTATGAGGGAGACGATCAGGTAAAACGTGCAAAACTACAATCTCTTAGAATTCAATATGAAACTCTCAGAATGCATAATGATGAAAGTGTAGCTAATTATTTCCTACTTATAGATGAGATTGTTAATCAAATGAAAAGCTTGGGTGAAGAGATAGAAGAAGTTACTTTAGTTGAAAAGGTTCTAAAATCCTTGTCTTCTAAGTTTGAATCAAAAGTTTCTGCCGTAGAAGAAAAGGATAATCTTCAGAGTATTACTATGTCACAGTTGCATAGAATCCTAACTACTTTCAAAATGAGAAAAGGGGGTCCATCAGATATGAGAGAAGCCGCATTCAAATCTTCAAGAAAAGGAGAACTTAATGAGTCAGGACATATGTCAGAAGAAGAGGAAATATCAAAATTTGTCAAGAACCTTCAATGGGGTTCTAGAAGATTCATAGGTAAAATACTTTCCAAATGTTTTGCTTGTGGAAGAGTAGGTCATTATGCAGCCAAATGTCCTCATAAAGATAAGCTTGATAATGGTAAGGAATCAACAAAATGGAATAGAAAACAAAGTTTAAATAAGAAGAGCTACTATACGCATGAAGATAGTGATGGTTTATCAAATAGTGATGAAGATGAAAATAGTAATGATTATAGACTTCTAATGGCTTTTGAAGATGATGATTTCTTGGATGCTTTAGATGAAGATGGTCTCTATGAAGAAATTTCTAAACTTAAAATCTATTTAGAAGATAAGAGTATGATTATAGATACTCTTACATTCGAACTTGCTGAAAGGGAAAAACACAATGAAAAGTTAGATTGTGAAATTGTGGGTCTAAGAAACGAAATTGAGAAAATAAAAGCTCTCAATCTTAAGTTTGCTAAAGGATCAGAAACTTTAGATGAAATTATCAAAGTGCAGTGTTCTCCTCTAATAAAGACAGGTCTTGGATATACTAAAGAACCATCTCAAGCATAGAATCCATCAACCTCCAAAAGCTATCTTGATGCAGCAAGGAGAAATGAACAAGCTAACAATCTTCAGCAAAGGCTTAAAGTAGATCACCAGGTAAATCAGGTTCAATCTACTTCAAGGACGAACAAAATCTATAACCAACCACAGGTAAATCATTCTCAATTTTCTTTAAGAATGAATGTCAATGGAAACTACAATCATCAGCTCAGTAGATACGCTAATCACAGGAATTTCTTTAATGGCCAATGTTTTTCATGTCATAAATTTGGACACAATGCTGCTCAATGTGTTGCTTACAACACCAACATGACTAGAGAAGCATGAAATGAAAGGAATGTGTCTGAGATCACAAAAAGGACCTATAATAACTTTTATTTTCTTGAAAATGAAATAGAATTATCTATCCATAACAACTTCGGTCATGAAGACTATGAATGCAGCAATAAATTTCGGCAAACATCTTAGAAGGAGCAAGATTCCTTGGGTTCCAAAACTTGGAAAAAGAAAGAATGACAGACTGAAAGATGTGGTATACCCTTATATGCAGAAGGACAAGAAAATCAATGGTACGTCAATAGTGGATGGTCGAAACACATGACAGGTGATAAAGAAAAACTTCATCCATTTAGTGCCTTATAAAAGGAAAGGAAGGTCTCATATGGAAATGACACCCTTGCAGCCATGAAAGGTAAAGGCTCTATTCTCTTAAAGGAAAAGGTCAAAGCTAGGAATTTTATGTATGTTGATGGTTTAAAGCATAATCTATTGAGTGTTAGTCAAATGTGTGATCAAGGAAATGGGGTAGTATTTCAATCAAATGGATGTGTTGTTTTTGAGCTTGATACAAGAGAAACAGTGATCAAAGGCATAAGAACTCCAAATAATTTTATACATACTCAAGGGAGGACAACAACAATGCTATCTAAGAAAAAATTATGAACACCAGCTATGGCACATAAGATTGGGGCATCTAAGCTTCCCTCATATAAGGGAAGCGTGCAAATTATAGGCTGTATGCGATCTTCCTGACATCAGAATTTCAGAAAATACAATATGAAAATTATGTCAATTTGGTAAGCGAACAAGAATACATTTCCTTGAGAAAGAAGGATCAGCTAGTAAGCTGCTTGAACTTATCCATACTAATTTATGTGGTCCATCAAGGAAAAAGTCACCTCATGGAGAAGAATACTTTATATTTTTCATTGACAACTTTTCCAAAATGTGTTGGATAAGACTTTTAAAGCATAAAGATGAAGCATTTGAAAATTTCAAAGCCTTCAAAGATTTCGTTGAAAATAAATTAGATCGCAAAATCAAATGTCTCAAATCTAATCAAGGAGGGGAATTTACCTCAGATGAATTCTTTGACTTCTGTAGAGAACATGGAATAAGAAGGGAATTCTCTACCACAAGGACTCCTCAGCAAAATGGAGTGGTAGAAAGGATGGACAAAACTATTCAACAAATGGCTCGTGCTATTCTAGATGAGTCTGGAACTCTTTTAACCTTCCGGGGTGAAGCTGCATTTGCTGCCTTCATTATTCTTAACAAAATGAATGTTAGGGTAAACAACACTCAAACTCCTCATGAACTTTGGTATGGTAAGAATCCTACTGTAAAATACTTCAGAGTTTTTGGAAGAAAATGTTATATCAAAAGGACTGATGAAAAACTTGGCAAGTTTGAACCTAGAGCAGATGAAGGCATTCTCCTTGGTTACTCTTCCCGGAGTAAAGGATACAAGTGTTATAATAAAAGACTTGGGAAAATTATTGAAAGTATTGATGTTGTGGTTGATGAAGTAGGCGAAAATCCAAAGGAGGTAAAAACTGAAGAGTGGGAAGAAGATGAGGATTATCCTTCCACATCAAATTAGACTAATGCTAAAGAAGAAGAAACCAATGAAGCAACAAAAGAGTAGATAACGACAGAAGAAAAGACTCCATCCAGATATGTTCAGAAAAATCATCCAGAGACTCAAATTTTGGGACAGAAATAGGTAGGTGTATAGACAAGAAGAACTATTACAGAAGCTTCAAGCTATCTAGCATTGCTTTCCTCCATCGAACCGAAAAATGTACATGAAGCATGCAAAGATGAATGTTGGGTCTGTAGGAATTTACAGGGTAAGTTCCTCAGACAGAACACCAAAAGGACACCGCTCACAAACAGATCACAGATCAA